>JAADYJ010000286.1:0-27091 GCA_023338205.1 Halophytophthora polymorphica
AAACCTGCTTGGGATTGCGGCGGAAGACGGCGCCAAGCCATCGCAGGAACCCGCTCTTCCTGCCATCCTCCCGGCTCGACAGAATCACCGGCGTTGGCATCCACATGCTCTTCTTGATGCCGGATCCCACCGCTCCCGAAGATAAAGCGAAAATGCCGCGAGCACCAGCGAACTCGGCGGCGGCATCGAGCCACTAGCAGTCTCTACCGCCGGTGTTCAACATCGTCATGGGAAGCGACCGCGCGACTATCGCGGAAAGGCTCGATCTCGAAGCCTTTTGCTCTCTGACCTGGGGTAGTCCAAGACCATCAGTGCGATGCTGGCCCCAGCCACAGCCGCACGAGACGCGCCGCTAGCGCCATTGTCAAGCTTCTCAGACCGCCAAGTAAGACCAAAGTAAATCAACGGTGGCTTGTGAGCGACTGAGCGGTGTGGTTTGCACCACACCGTTTTCACCACGACATTCCGCCTTGGCACTGCCAAGGCATTATCCCCACCCAAACCTGCTCCAGTCTCCAATCAACGCTGTGCCGCCGTTACAGACACGCAAGTCCAACTTGGCACTGCGCTTCAACAAGCAATCGGCATCGCACCAAGACGCAAGCCCGAGTGATCCATCCGTTATCCATCATGGGCTTCACTCACCTTGGTGTTGGCACCGTGCACTTGGGGCTAGCATGGCCAGCAGCGCGCACGGATGGTAATGACAAGCATGGCCGCAAGAAGCTTGTCCTGCGCTCGACTCAAATTGTTGTTGTACCGCCGGTCAATCGCGACGTGACCGGATCCGAGAGCTGAGCCTCCAGAATCCGATAGTTTCAAGTTTCGATGACCTGCTATATTTGGTCCGGTTTCAAGAATGTATTCCTTGGAGTGAATGAGCATGTCTCAGCTTCCTGTGAAACATAATAACCTCTAGCATAGCATGCGACACCCCTTGCCCCCACCTAGCAAAACAAATTTCGGGTGTGGTCCACACGTCCAATTCTATAGTGAGACGTTCGGCTGATCAATCGTACCTACGCGAGAGACACGCAGAGTTCACGCGCCGCGCTCAGATTTTCCGAGGGTGGTGCCAGGAGCTACTTGGGTTTTGTATCGCTTCTATCTGAGTACTCAGATCTGATCCTACCGCAACCGATTTGATTGCGGGCTTCACGGCGAGACTTCGGCCCCGTCGCCAGTAGCTCAGAGATATGTTGGCATCATCCGCGCAACAGGCCTCAGCCTGCTGCACATCGGCGGATGCCTCCCTTCCACAGTAAGTGCAACATCGACGCGAACCGAAGGCAGCCAGCCAAGCCAAGCGTCGCCGCCAAATGCCAAGTGGATCAGTTGGCACTCGGCTTCTCGCCAGCGCACGAAGAAGCTCATGCGAAGAAGCGTTCATCAAACTTGTCTGACACGAGAAATGGCCGTCGGGCCAATGACCGACAGCAGTGGCTCACTCGACCGAATAAATTGTTCAAGGTGGGGCTAGGGGCCGCCAGACAGCAGACGGCGAGTGCGCCGCACTGCAGGAGGGGCGACACTCGATCTCATAGGTCTCAACGGCCACCAATGCACCGGCCTCTCCACGCGTCCTCCCTCCGGCAAAACGCAAGCCGGCTCCCCCGAATAGTGGCCCCTCCTCGTCGAAGGTCAGGCCGCTGACTTGAGGTTTGTATGCTCCGGGCCTTTTTCTGGGTATTAGTGGGTGGAAGACATCAAGTCTCGCAGGTCCTCTCGACCATCACTCTGCCTGGGCTCCCCAAAGGGAAAGCAAGCAGCGGTCGAGTCGCGTCGAGTCCGCACTTGCCTGCGCACTTTCGACCTCGAACGCGCGCATTCGGACGCCAGCGTAAGCAGCGCGGCCAGCAGAGAAAGCGGCAGCGATCGGTTGTCGCTCCCCTCCGCGCCTGCCTAACTCTCCCCCTCCACTCGCCTTCCCCCGCCGTCGTCGTCTCCCCGCCTTCCTGCGCGCGACTCGCTCTTCCGTGCGCAAGACTCGACTGAACGCCAGGTGAGATGCGGGCCGCAGTCGTACTTGGCTTGGATGAGAGAAGCGGGGATCTTCGGCGCTGCTATTTATACGCGGACGACTCACAGAATCTGCGCGTGTGCTGTGCTTGCGTGTGCGATCGATCTCTTGGCGGGAACAGAAGAGTCGCAGATTTTCTCTGGTCTAGCGGGGCGAAACGCCGACAGTCGCGAAGAAACCCGGTGGAATCTGCCCACTTCAACGCGAAGGAGCAGGTTTGGAGCTCTTCGGTAGTGAGCTTTCCCCCTGGAGTCAGTGAGCCTTTCGTCCTCACTCGCCGCAGTCGACAACAGCGCAGCCTCAGTTCGCCGAGACGTTCAGCCCGTGCTTGCCATCCACGACGACGACAGACTCGCAGGTTTCTTCCGACCGCCTGGACGTATCGATCATGGTGGCTCGCCGTGAGAACAACAGCGTGGTGGTGCGAGGACAGCAGCAGCCAGACTCGGCGCCCATGGTGGCCAGCGCGCCGTCCAAGGCTGCGTTCTCGTTCAAAGACGCGGTGGTGCGCGCACCGGCGGCCTCTGCGGCGCTGCCTCCACGAAACCCGCACTCTGCGCACCCGCATCACGACAAGAGCGAAACCGCGCATGAGAAGATGGCCGCGAGCTCCCGCACCAAGATGTTTCGGTCACGTAGCATCACGAAGATTGTGGAGAGCCCGAGCTTCAAAAAGCGCTGCGAAGCGCTCAAGTCGCACCACGTGCGGAAACACCACGACAAGAAGCCCGACGGTGCACTAAGTCCAAGCAAGGCCAGGATGGCGGGCGAACAGAGCTCCCCGGGGAAATCAGGGAAGCCCACGAAGCTCGAGGAGCTGTATGAGCGCGAGAAGCGGCTACACGGCGCCAAGGACTCGTTCAAGTCGCACAAGCATGGTGGCGGACGGCATTCTGCAGCGAGTGACGCGGAGAGCGGGCGTTCTCAGGACAGCCCCAGAGATCGAGCGCAGTCGGAGGAGTGCGTCCTTCTGCGGCGTGCCTCGCTGCCTGGGTGGACGCCGTCAGAGTCGGATACCCAGGATGCGCCGGCGTCCGCCACTATGCCTTCGTCTACTGAGAGCTCGCTGAAGAACGGCAAGCGTGTGTCGGCCAAGAACGCGAAGAAGACCCGTGGACGCTGCACTTCTAGCTTCACGCCGTGCTCTCCTCCGAGCAAGCAGGTGGTGCGCAAGAACTCGCGCGAGACGAAGAGTCTGTCTCCTCCGTCCAGCGGTTCGTGTCGTGGCCCAGGCTCGACGACGTCAGAGGAGAGCGAGCTGTCGGAAGACTTGCCCGCGACGCGATGCTCTGGCAGCAGAAACGGCAGCCAGCGACGCAAGGCGCTGGACGGCGACGACGAGTTCTCGGAGGTGGATTGCGACGACACGAACAGCGAATCCACGGCCGAGTCGTCCTGCCCGAGTCCGCGGCACAGCCCGAACTCGAACTTCGGCTCCCAGCGCTGCGGGGATTTGGGAGAAGTGGGTGGCCACTGCGTACTTGAGGTGCCTCATGAGCAGGACGAGCTGGCAAGCGTGCTGTCGCGCGACGAAGAGGAAGACGAGGAGGCGTACATGCTGCTGGACCGTATCAACAGCTTGTCGGCCGAGTTCGTGGCGAACCGCGAGTATGAGGAGTCGAACGCGCTGTCCTGGTCCGTGCAGCATGCGGCGCAGCAGGGCGTGATTTCGACGCAGATGCAGCAGAACCTGCATTCGAGCATCCGTCACGGCTCCATGGACGAGGCGCGTGATGTGCTGTACCACAAGTGCCACTTGGTGCCTGCGGTGGGCAGCGTTGTGGAGAACCCAATGCAGACGGCTATGGATCCGTCGGCCACGCACTCGTTCGTGAAATTCGTGGACGAGATCTCACCTACCGATGCCCCCGAAGCGCGCATGCACAAGCTGCAAGTGCTGAAGCAGCTATCGGATCTGCTGACGAAGTGGGTGAAGGCTGTCGGCTACAAACGCGAATTGAGTGAGGAGCACATCGCGCTGACAAGCGGCTCGCTGTTCCTCGCCGGATCGTACCGTCTAGGGCTGGACGACCCCAACTCGGATATTGATGCGGTGTGTGTCGTGCCGTGGCACGTCACACGCGAAGACTTCTTCGACTCCTTCTGCAAGTCTCTGGAGCAAACTGAGGGCGTGTCCCACCTCGCTCCCGTGCCCAATGCGTATGTGCCACTGATTTCGCTGTCATTCCTGGGCGTACGGATGGACTTGCTGTTCGCTCGCCTGCCAGTGTCGCGCGTGGAGGCGAACCAGGAGATTGACTCGGACCATATCCTGGTGGGCGTGCACGAGGAGTCGATGAAGAGCCTGAACGCTCCGCGCGTGAGCTCGATGCTGATGTGTCTGGTGCCCAAGCGCCGTGAGTTCCGGGTCGTTTTGCGAGCCGTGCGTGCGTGGGCGCGTCGCCGCGGCATTTACTCGGCAAAACTGGGCTACCTGGGTGGGATCAGCTGGGCCATCCTGGTTGCGTTTGTGTGTCAGTTATACCCGACAGCAGACCCGGCGAAGATCTTCGTGCGCTTCTTCCAGGTACTGTCGGAGTGGCAGTGGCCGCAGCCCGTGATGCTCAACATGATCTACGATGCTGGTCTGGGCTTCGACATGTGGGACCCGCGTCAGAACCTGTATGACCGGTCGCACATCATGCCGATCATCACGCCGGCGTACCCGCACATGAACTCGTCCGTCCAGGTGTCGCAGTCGACGTTCTCGGTGATTTACGAAGAGCTCTGGCGCGCGCGCTATCTGGCCGAGATCGCCATGGGCATCTCCAAGCCGTTTCCTGAAGCTTCGTCGACTAGTGACAAATTTGGGGTTGACATGAAGGCTGCAGCGGCGTGCATGGCGACTTCGCTGCCGTCGTTCGAAGATCAGCCTGCCGCGGGACAGCAGCCAGGAAGTGAGGTCACGGCTGCAAACGCTTCTCCGTGGGACAAGCTGTTCCAGCCGTCGAACTTTTTTATCCGGTACAGCTCGTACATGGTGTTCAACTTCCAGGCGGACTCGGAGGGCGCGATGCACAAGTGGGGCAAGTTCGTGCAGTCGCGTCTGCGCAAGCTTGTGGACAACCTTCAGCATGTGTCGCCGGTCTCGCGGGTGCATGCGTTCCCGTGCTACTTCCCGCACACGAGTGACCGCACCCGCGAGGGCCCCGGCTCGTGCATGTTCATCGGCATCGAGTTCCACTTCCGTCGGCACCAGGCGGTTCAGCCCAAGGACGACCCGGAGGTAAAGAAGACGCTGGAGCAGGCGATCCGTTTCTTCCTGGCGACGGACCTGCAGCAGATGCAGGACAAGCAGGCGGACATGACGGCGGAGGCGAGTATCTTGGCGTGGGAAGAGCTGCCGGAGTTCGTGTTCCCGTTCGACCGCAGCACCGCCAAGCTCGAGCGCACAAAGTACCGCGGCGACCTGGAGAGGATGGGGTTCTCGCACAGCAATACGCCATCGTTCCGCCCGCCCTACTACGTGAACAGCTACAACCGCAACGGGAAGTGGCGCGGCGGACCGCGCAAGTATGCGGGCGGGCAGCGCAAGCACCACCGACGTGATTTCCGCAACGGCCCGCGTTCGTACCCGAGCACTCAAGCCGGGTGAAGGACGCTGACGAGCTCCTCTGTCCTGTGGACAAGAGGCCAAGCAACGCTGGCAGAGATCGCCGGCGGTGACGGACGCGCCCTTGTGGGCCGTCTCCGCTAGGATATGTATTTTTGTTAGATTTTGATGGACGACGCGGCGGCTCCAAGTGCGAAGAGTGACGACGACCTGCACTGCAGCTCAGTTCGGGCTCCGCATGGACAAGCAGCGACATCAAGACGTGTTGAACATCGCAGCCACGAGCTCGAGTCAAGCGGGAGACGAGAGCAGGACGCTTCAAAGCTCAGCCCAAGTCGTGCAGCCGCGTGCTGCCAGGACGCGACCAGTTCACTGCACCAAGAGGGAGCTGGCAGAGCACAGCGGGCTGCCAAGGACTGAGCAGGCCATTGTGTAGCCCTCTCTTCGCGGACGTGATGGGTATCCTCGTCACCTGCCATGCTGCGCCGCTGTCGTCGTGGTTGAGTGGTGAGTTTGACCGCAGTCTGCGTGACGTCGAGGTGGCCTCGTGCCGCAGAACTTGACTGGCGTCACGCGCCCCCGAAGAAAACGCTGAAAACGCCGGAGAGAAAAAGCAGAAGAGGAACCCAGCAAACACCAGAAACAAACAGAAAAGAGCGAAAGCGCGCCCCATAACCCCTACAAAAACGAATAGTGCAGCATGAACGGCGTGGGTGCCTCGGAGACGCTGCTCTCACGTGTTCCAAGGCCTTGATGGCATGGCAAGCATGCATTTGCATGCCAAGGAGCAGCGCGGTGCCGCTCGGCGTGGTGACGACCGCAGCTTCAATCGACGGCTTCGTTTCTGGCTGCCATGTGGGTGTGGGTGCCCGTCACGGCCTCTATGCCACCTCAACTTCAGTTTTGTTTCCCGAGCCGGCTCCTAGTCGGAATGGTGTGTCGAGAGCCGCTGGCACCACCACGCAGCCAAGCCAAGCGCTTGGTGCTTCACGGTTCACGTTGGATTGATGCAACGCAGGTTGGCAAGCCCAAGGACACACTGCCACCCGGTTGCCTTGGTCAGTACCCACAGCGCTGCCGCCGTCTACGAGCGAACTAGCCGTCCTGGACTCTGCGTCCATACGGTCATCGCAAGCCGCAAACCCAATCCTGCGATTTGAGCGCTCTCTTAGCAAAGGATTGATGGGGTTGCTCCAGGTGCTCTCAGCATAGCGCAGATGGCAGGCATGATGCTCGTTGCTCGTGTTCTCTCGAAGTTCTTCGCCCGGATGGCGTGACGGCCTCGGAGCGGGAGCGTCGAGGGAAGGAAGCCTGCAGGAACTTGTTGCCAAGCAGCGCTTTTGCTTGCTCGGCATGACGAGATCCAGCTGCTTGAAGTTGAGGCGTCCACGTCTTTGCCATATTGAAGAACGGCGCGACTATCACGTGAGATGGGAGATCGACGATTGACACGCATCAGGTATCGGGGGTAGTTCACACAGAGCAGTATGGTTTCTTGCCAATCAGATGAAACGGGAATTTAATTATAGAGGGATGCAACCCCTCACGGATCATCTGCGATTGTGGAGAAATTCAGGGACGTCCCGCTTGGGATTACCGGGAGAGGGCTGAAGCAGCGGTGAACCGAGCTTTTGCTCGACGTGTGTAACCTGCTGGGTTTGTCCTTGTCTCGCTGCTCCTTCCACCGCTGGCGGGCCCAAGCAGCCGGCTCTGGAGCTCTCGGCCAGCGGATCCCGCCGCCCGCGGGCTGAGCGTGTCATTCGTCAACTTTCTTCGCATCGCCGAAGCCTCCCTCCCGCTTCTCTAGCTCAGCTCAAGGCGGACTCTCCTCTTCCCCGCAACCATGAAGGTCATCCCGAGCGTCGTTGCCCTGGGCGCCTTCGTAACGGCGCTGGTGTACAGCCCGCTGTCCGTCCAGGCTGACGAGACCATCGTGGCCGCGGACGTGGGTTCGACGCTGTTCGAACAGCACCGGCCGATCTACCACTTCCAGGCGCGCGAGAACTGGATGAATGACCCGTGCGCGCCGTACTACGACGCCGAGACGAACCAGTACCACATGTTCTACCAGTTGAACCCGAACTCGACCGAGTGGGGCAACATGACGTGGGGCCACGCCGTGTCGAAGGACCAGGTGACGTGGTCGGACTACCCGAACGCGCTGCTGCCGTTCGAGGACAAGTGGGACTACCTGGGCGTCTTCTCGGGCTTCCACATGGACGACGCCATCGATGGCAAGTCGACGGTCTTCTACACGGGCGTGACGGCGCTGCCGATCTCGTGGAAGAAGGAGTACCTCTTCGGCGAGCACGTGGTGTACGCCACGACGGAGGACGGTGGCAAGACGTGGCAGAAGGGCAGCGAGCCCGTGATCGAGCTGCCGCCCGAGGGCCTCAACGTGACGGGATGGCGCGACCCGCATCCGTTCCACTCGGTCTCTCTGGACGCGCACTTTGGCTACGACTCGCTTGCGAGCAGCAACTACATGCTGGTGGCCGGCGGCATCCACGACGTGGGCCCGCGCATCTTCCTTTACCATTCGGAGGACTACAAGGACTGGGACTACAAGGGCTACCTGCTGTCCGAGGAGAAGAACACAACCTTCTCCGAGTACAGCGGCAGCTGGGGCTTCAACTTTGAGACCACCATCTACCGCGAGATGACGGACGAGGACGGCGAGCTGCACAACGTGATGCTCTTCGCCGCCGAGGGCGACCCGAACCGCTACCCCATGTGGGCCACGGGCACCTTCGGCTCGGGCGCCGGCTGCGGCGTCGAGACGGACGCCGAGGCAGGGCTCTTCTCGCCGCTCATGGTGGGCGTCTCGGACCGCAGCGACTGGTACGCCAACAGCATCTACACGGACAAGGACGGCAAGGACGTGCTCATCGGCTGGATCACCGAGGACAACGGCTTCAGCGGCGTGCAGCCGCAGGGCTGGAACGGCATCCTGTCCGTTCCGCGCGAGGTGGGTGTCACCATCCTGCGCAATATCCACGACGTGGACAGCCACCTCGTGGGCCAGGGCGACTGGATCGTCTCGGACGTGGCGGACGTGTCTTGCGCCGACGGCTCGGCGCTGGAGGCCAAGACCATCAAGACGCTGGGTGTCAAGCCGCTGCGCGACCTGGAGGCGCTCCGCAACGAGGACGCCTACACGCAGGTGGCCAGCGTGGACGTCAAGGCGGCCTCGGTGGCGCTCAACGCCACGGGAACGTCCTTCGAGCTCTCGGCGGAGGTTCCGAGCTTCACGCGCGGCAGCCAGGTGGGCTTCGAGGTGCGTCGCAGCTCTGCTGGCGACGAGACCACCACCATTGTCTACGACGACGAGCTCAAGAAGGTGATCATCGACCGCTCCAACAGCTCGTCCGGCGCGTGCGAGCCCTTCACGACTTACGACGTGGAGCCCGCCTCGGACTCGGTCTGGAGCTACTTCTACCTCTACGACCTCTTCTCGGGCGCCAGCTCGGAGCAAAGCGCCGACCAGTGCCAGGTCTCGCGTGAGACGCTGAACTTCCGTGTCTTTGTGGACGTGTCCAGCGTCGAGGTGTTCGTGAACGACCGCTTCGCGCTCTCGGCGCGCATCTACCCGTGCGCGGCCGAGACGGCCTCGGACGGCATCGCGCTGGTGGCCTCGGGTGACGCCACCTTCGAGAACGTGCAGGTTTGGAGCGACTTCAAGCACGCCTGGGCCGACGAGCGCGAGGTGCCCACCTTCTAAGACACTGCAGGGCGTTGCTAGAACCAGTCTACCGTATCTGGAGCTCTGAATGGCCTGCGAGAGACAGCAGGCCACAGTAGCAGTAGCATCAGCATTTAGCATTCATGGCAATGTACACCGGCTCAAACGCTCTTTGTGCTTCTAAAGCAGTTCATCTTGTGTCCCTCTCGACTGTCACTTGTGCGTTACGTGTTCATCGCCGCAGGTGAACGTCTCGACGAACAGCTTGGGTCGCGGCGAACGTGAAGATCGTCGTGAGAGCCATCCGATCCAGAGAGCGAAGGCCATGGGGCGACGTCGGCTGCTGGGCGACGCTGAGGAAGGCCGTCTTTAAGCGCATGGGCGTCTCCAAACGCAGCACCTGACCGTGAAGCGGCTTGACGAGCGCTGCAGCAGCGTCATACGTCTGCTTGGGCGCCAGCGTGAGACCCAAGTGACTCAGCGTGGAGTTGCTCTGCAGCGCTTGTACCAACTCCGTCCACTTGCACCGGACGCATTCGTCGTCGTCGTTCTCCACGAGGCAAGCCAACTGAAGGGTGTGTAGACACTTGGCGTGCGGATGCACCAGCAGAGCGCAGAGCTGAGTCACGACCGAAACATCCACGGACTCCACGAGCACGTTCAGGGACTCGATACGGCAGCGCTGCTCCTGGTACGCGCGTAGGAGCGGCGCCAGGTCGGCCAGCGCGTTGTTGGCCAAGTTCAGTCGGGAGAGCCGCGGACAAGAGTCCACAATGACGCCGAGACCATGAACATCAAGATGGCACGACGGAGCGTCCAGAGACTCAAGCGAGTGGCCCACGAGCCCCACCAAGCCCAGGACGCCCGTGCCCAGGCCCAAGAAGTCGCAGAACGCGAGTGACCGGAGCTCCGGGCGCGTTTTCGTCTTCGTAGTCGTCGAGGCGAGCGAAGGTCTGAGCGATTCGCACCGCACCGTGCTGCTCGTAACCCACCCGTAGCCGTGGCCAGGGATCAGGATGCACAGCCAGTCCGCCAGGCGAACGAGCACCTCGTACTCGAAGCTCTGGGTCTCTTCTTCGTTTGCAAGAATGTCAATCCACGGGACAGTAGAAGACGGTTTGGCCCAGACCTTGGCGTCGGCCAGCAAGCACACGAACAGCCGCTGGCCAACCGGGAGTGGCCACTCCTCGCAGCCGTCGCCTTCGGGCAGTGCGCCGTCTTGCATGAGCACGAGATCTCTGCCTGGGTGAGGCGAGGCCAGCATCGCCGTGAGTCCCTCTAGCTCATTCTCGCGCAGAACCAGCGCCGAGACGTCGAGATCCCGCAGCTCAGCGCTCGAGTCCGCGTGGAAGACGCCCAGAAACAGCCACGCCCAGACCAGGCGGGCGTCTCCGTGCGGGTGGCTGATGGCGTGCGCGATAGAGAGGCGGCTTAATTGCGAGCCGTAGCGGAGCATGGAGCAGATGGATGCCACGGACCGGGAGTCCAGGCGCGTGCGCGTCAGGTCCAGCGTTCGCAGTGGAGACGCCGGCGCCAAGATGCGTCGGGCGAAACCTGCCAATGCTGACGACCTGCGCGTTGGCCGTTCCTCGTAGTACGTACCAGTAAGCGTCAGGCTGCGAATCGTGGACAACGGCAGCGTCACGAGCTCTGCCAGTAGTCGTAGATTCACGGGTGTGCTCATGAGTCGACAGTTCTCCCACCAGAGCGTCGTCACCTCATAGTCGATGCGTCTGGAGCCAGCGTCGTCTCCTGGGGCCAACTTTGCCTGCGCTCTCTGAACGAACAGACTGCGCAGGTTGTCCACGATACTGCGCAGTTCGGGGGTCGCGATGGTGCAGCGCGAAATGTCCAGACAGAGCTCAACCGTCTGCCAGGAGCTGGAGGACGTCGAGCCGTACAGGGCCCCAAGGCGCTCCCAGTCCTCCGTATCCAGTAACTCCTTGGGATCCACAGTCAAGAAGGAGAAGAGCCGCTGCACCGCATCCAGCGTGGGCCACTTGAGCGCCAGCGAGAACTTGGGCGCGGACCCGACGATCTGCTGCAGCTTGAGCTCGAACGCGGCCGAGTCCTGCACCTGCAGGACGCTGGGCCACCAGAGCGACTCCACATACTCATGCCAGCGACACGCCGCGCACGCGCTGAGCTGGCACACGAGCTCCAGATAGGCGCGGCGCGCGCGCAATCCCTCCACACCGTTGCGATGCAGACTCGTCTCGGAGATGCGGAAGCCCGCGACGTCCAGACTCGCCCACAGCTCCGTGTCCGCCACGCCCAGCTTGCCCACACCGGCACCGAAGGTGTCCAGTACTAGCACACGCGCGCGCGACGGGCTATGTAGTGCGCCGCTCAGCTCTGCAGACGCGCGATACTTGGCCACGAGCTGCTGCGCGTCTTGTAGGCGCATGACGCGTTCGCGCTCCATTTCAGAAGTGTCAAGGTTTAGTTTTGGCCAATGAGCGGCACACGGCGAATTCCATTGGTTGATCCCTGCCATCCGGATATCCCCGCCACCACGCCGGATACGCGCCCGCCCTTAGTGAAGTCAAGTGAAAGCGCCCCCGCGAAAAGCGCAGCATAGCAGAGAACCAAGTGACCGAGCGCCACGCTTCCACGGGAGGAGAGCTCTTGACCGCCCCGCGCCGCCGCCCGCACCCCCACGCCCCTCTGCGCTTGCGCCGAGCCCCGCACGAGTGCGCCACCCCGCCCATCGTCTTCTCCAGTCCGTGGCGGTGCCATCCATCCCATTCCCGCCACGGGAGAGCCATCTCAAGCACCATGTCGACGCCTCCGAAGGCGCGTCAGTCCGTGAAAATGGGCGGCAACGTGGGCGTTCTCACGGGCCGCCGCAACCGTCAGGAGACCATGCTGTCCATCCGCAAGGCCAAGAAGGAGGACGCCTACGCCACGCGTCGCAACCTCAAGTCCAACCACCCGCGCGCGGCGGACGCGGCGGGCGCAGGCCAAGCCGCCAGTCGTCAGGAGCTGCTGCTGAACTTGGCGTCGCGGTCGCAGGCGCTGCTGCTGGGCATCCAGCACCGCGACGCGCTCACGCGCCAGAAGTCCATGCGCGCCTTCGTGTACCTGCTGTCGAGCGGCGTGCCGCCCTTGTTCGACGAGGGGGACTCGCAGCACGAAGGGCTCTGGCGCACCATCCTGGCGGCCCTGCCGTCCTTTGTGGCCATCCTGAACGAGGACGTTTCGGATGCCAACGCCGTGCAGATGCACTCGGACGCGGCCTTTGCGCTGCGTTTCATCTCGTCCATGGACAAGGCCGGCGCTGTGATCGCCTCGGGCGCCGTGCCCCAGCTCGTGCAGCTCTTTCAGTCGGGCATCTCGGAGCTGCAGATCCAAGCGGCCTGGTGTCTAGGCAATATCGCCTCGGAGAGCGCCACGTGTTGTGAGGAGATCCTCAAGGTCTGTCCGCCCAGCCTGGTGCTGCCGCACATCCGCATGGCCACGCCGGCGCTGCGGCGTGCCGCCGTGTGGCTGCTGCGTAGTCTGGTGGAGTTCCCGGACGTGATGACGCAGTGCGGCGCGTTCGGGGCCGACACGAAGCGCGAGATCATGGAGGTGCTGACGAACATTATCCTGCAGCTGGCCAGCGAGAAGGTGAGCAACTTTGTGCGCGCCAGCGGCCAGCCGGGCGACGCCATCACGCAGTTCAAGAAGGGGGCGGCCATCGCGCCGTGGCGCATCTTTGAGATCAGCACGGGCAAGCCGGCGCCCAACGACATTGCCGTGGTGCGCTTTGTGCGCGAAGTGGACGAGGCCACGGTGGAGGTCATGGACGTGGACGTGAACTTCGAGACGGGCGAGAACATGGTCTTCCAGGCGCAGAAGGCGGCCATGCGGCCGCTGCAGGTCATGGACGACGCCATCGGCGAGGACGATGACCTGGAGGACGAGGAGGCCGACCTGCTGGACGAGAAGGTGCTCACACTCTGCGACAGCTGCTGGGCGCTCGTGGAGATGACGCTGCACGACTCGGAGGTGATCGCGGCCATCGTGAGCGCGGGGCTCTGTCCGCGGCTCGTGGAGCTGCTCTACATATCGCAGAGCAGCGTCATCCTGGCGCCCGTGCTGCGGCTGCTGGGCAACATTGTCTCGGCCGAGATCTCGTACTCGCAGGCCGTGATCGAGGCCAAGCTGCTGCAGGTCATCCCGAGCGTCATGACCACCACGAGCCGCGCCGTGCGGGAGGAGGCCTGCTGGATGCTCTCCAACATCGCCGGCGGCCAGGAGGAGCAGGTGCAGGCCATGCTGCAGGAGCCGGGCGTGATCGCCGGCCTCGTGGAGCAGATGGCTTGGGCCGAGTACGGCGTGAAGCGCGAGGCGACCTGGGCCATGTGCAACATCATTGTGCGCGCCAACCTCGAGTTCGTGAAGGAGGTGGTGCGCATGGGCGTGCTCTCGTCCTTCTGCCCGCTGCTGGAGGAGTGGGAGGACCCGATGGTGGAGCTCGTGATCCTGGAGGCCATCGAGAGTCTGCTGGCCAAGGACGCCGCCGAGGGCCGCGTGGCCGTGGAGGAGAGCGGCTGTCTCGCCAAGATAGAGGAGCTCTGCTACGACGACAACGACGACGTGAGCGCCATGGCGTCGCAACTCATAGACACGTGGTTCGAGAACGACGGCGACGAGGCGGACGCGGCGCTGGCCCCCGGCGTGGTGAGTGCCGCCGGCCAGGAGGGTGGCGAGGCGCTCAACTTCCAGCCCGTGCAGGGCGACGTGCAGTTCGACTTTGCGCAGAAGTAAATGGGGCAGCGTAGGGAGCAAGTGAAGGACAGGAACACAGCGAGGAGGAGAGAATTCCATGGCCAAGCCGCGGTGGTGCACACGAAGCAATCGGCAAAACTCTTTGTAGCTGGTGGACACGGAGACCGTCGAGTTGGAGAAGCGTGGCCGTGGCGAGGAGGTAGCGGAAGTCGACGCTAGCGTCGTTCTGGTCCTCCTTTAGCCTGCCATACTCGGCGAAAATCTTGGCCTCCGACTCGCCTAGATGTTGACCAAAGACATGCGGCTGTAGTCCAAATACCCCTCCTTAGTGGCGTTCGGATGAACTGGTGGTCGCCCATGCCCAGACGCGACACCGCTCCCATGTAGTTGAGTGGGTAGTATTTGATCCTTGCCCGTCTTCTTGGTGGGCTGGAACTTGAACAAGGGCACGAAGAGTTCGCGGGACGTCGCCTTTGAGCAACGGGTTCTGCACCAGGATGGTGTAGTTGGTGCCCACACAACGATCACGGCACCGATGCTACCCGAGAGCACCGCGGAGCGAACATGCCTGACAAACTCCACGGAAGACCCAGTTTAGACAACCACTTCTCACGCTACCAGTACATGTCCTGGCATGCGTCGTGCTCACCAGCCTGACGCTGAACGTCACCAGCAGCAAAAAGAATGCTGCACCCAAAAGCGTCACGAGCATGTCGATCGAGTGCATTCCCTTTTGTACCGTGCAGGATACGCCGTCGCCCAGCCAATTCGCAAGGCTGCCAAGGATGCAAGTCCATCTGATGCTGATGACCATGAGGCTCACGCTCGCTCCGAAGGCTTTGGCCACGTCATTAGCGAGAGACAGAAGAGCATGATGGCCTTGATCACGAAGGAGCCTCTGCATCGTGAGCTGGGGCTGGAGTCATCCAGGTGCTTCCAGTTTCGAACCCGAAATTGCATCGAGGTGAAGTGCGGACTCGACACTCAGTCAGTCACCGTGTCACTGTCATACAGCCCTTTGGCAGCTATGCGATGCGGACAATGGTATCATCTTCGAGGCCGCCTTGGACAATAGCTGCCATTGCTGCGTCAATGAGTGGTGGACGCGTGATCTACTCAAGGTCATCATTGCAGCACCTAGTCGGTCCGTGGCTGTAGGCCTTTCACACGCGGTTCCCCCCGCCAAGCAGCATGCACGGCACGGCTGCGGCCGCCACGGACGTTAGTGTCTTGTCGCGAAGCCCGGCCACTTGCTGATGGACCAGCATCTAGGCCACGACGTCGAGAAACGTGCCACACTTGCGTAGATGGCCCTCCACAGCTTTGCATCGTCCCTGGCATGGCAAGTACACATTCCGTCGGATCCTGCAGAGCGCAGACAAATGGAGCGCTTATGATGACCATCGCAACAGTCTCCCCACAGATAATCGGATGCTGAGATCCGTGGTGCATGTACTCGCAGGCAGTCAATCCCTCGGCAGCAGCCGACGCGTCGACATGAACCGCACCGAGAATTTGCAGTAGGCCATCAGGACTTGCTTGCACTCGTCCGTCGAGCCACAGTGTATACCCTCCGGATAACACAGAGTATACACATCCAGATATTAGCTAGACGCGCGATGATTGGCCAAAACCGGACCGGCGTGTCGCAGTGACGGATTAATCGAATGAACACTGAGTGCTGATTGGCTGGTCCTTGCATGAGCTGCAGCGTGTCATGATGTGTGAACAACTTGCCGCGCCGAACAGAGACGAGCAATTGATGCGGACGCCTCCCCAGGATCGGCCCGCAATGCTAAGGCACCACTTCGTCGTCTGCAGGCCGCTCACGCGAGCAGCGAGTTCCGTATAGCCCAATCAAATGCACGGGGCATTTTGCCTCTCTGTGGCTTGCATCAGAACTGCAACGAGCATTGGAGTGCCCTACCGCCTGCAGCAAATCCCGCGGTGGGTTGGGTGGTCGGGAGAGCTCGTATCCAAGGTCCCTGACGTGCGAACACGTATCCGATGATAGCCAAATGGCCGTCGTTGCCCCACAGCGCTCAGCCGAAGCATCTGACTAACCGGACATTTATTAATCGGACAAATTAATTGATCATTAATCCAGCGTAAGAAAAAAGCCACCCTGATGAGTGTTTGCCGGCCCTTGAAGTCTCCGCTCGGTTTATCTTGCGGTTTGTAAGCTCGCCGAAGTGGGTGCCTCCCAGAAACATATCAAACTCGGCACACGCCAGAAAAATAGATCAATATGCCAGTTTGAACCCTTTTATTCGGCACGAAAGTGAGATACTCGAGCCTGTCGAGAAAACCCCCTCCTGCGGTGCAGAAGGCTAATATACATGAGTTGCGAGAGCAAGCGAAGCGGTCTCGAAACAGCAATTTTCAAACACGCGCTTCGCTGCGTCAAGCTAATGGGGTTTCACTGTTTGCTAAGCAGAGTCTTAACGAGCACAACCATGCGTTGCTTCACCATTCCTGCATTGCCCTTGCCGATCTTGCTCTGCTCACCAACATGGAACCCCTTGTGATTCATCTAGGCATTGAAACAACTCCCTGACGCAAACCCGCGCGCCGCACAACCGGACGTCACGCTTGCTTTGAGATGGTGCGAGGCCCACACGTGCGGGGCGCAGCAATGCGACACTTCTGCGACTGGCCTGCGGCTTTCATCCCGACGGAGACCCCGATTTAACCCGGCTTGTCTACCCGGCGTTTGTGGCGCCATGACGGTGAAACGCCGGGGTTTCCGATACATTCACTCCCTCAAACCTCTCGACCCTTTCCCTTTTGCGGGTTGCCGCATTCCGCTTTCACTTTCGCTTTTCTCGTCCACAGCACAAGAGGTTCTTCGCTTCGCCCGCCTTCGCCAGCTTCTTCGTCTTCGGTCAAGCTTCGCCCGCCTTCCCCTCCCTTGAATGGCCGACCCCTCGCATTCCTGCCCCCGAGCCCTGAATGCCCACGAAGCATGCGCGGACCCGAGCCAACTGAGGCGAGCGGCCGGCTCGCTCGCCGACGCGAGCGGCGACTCCGAGGACGCGGACGCGGCCAATTGTTCTTACGTGGAAGCGCATACTCCTAGAGGCGCGCGCGGCCGCGAGAGCAACCCCAAGAAGCTTCTACTGGCGCCTGAACAGTACGCGCAGTTCGAGGACGCGGCCAGCGAGGCCAGCGAGCGCACGTCGCACCGCTCGCGCTTCCTGAGCGATGCTGAGCGCGTGGTGGCGCAAGACCCGCGCAAGACGCGCGAATCGTTCGCCCGCGTGGACCATGAGGAGGCGCAATGGGCCTGGCACGAGCGCCCCGTCCGCGACATCCTGACCAGTCTGGGCGTGGACGAGCAGCGCGGGCTGGACGAGGCCGTAGCCAGCGCACGGTTGGCCGAGCACGGGCCGAACGCGCTGGAGCCCGAGAAGAAGGCACCGCTGTACGTGATCTTCCTGCTGCAGTTCACGAACGTGATCATCGGACTGCTCATGGCCGCCGCTGTGGCGTCCGTGGCGCTGCAGGAGTTCGTGGAGGGCCTGGCCATCATCGCCATCGTGACGCTCAACGCCGTGATCGCCACGATCCAGGAGCACCAGGCGAGCAACGCGCTGGAGGCATTGCAGAAGATGACATCTCCGCAGTGCACGGTGCTACGCGACGGCGGCCGCCAGGCGCTGATCCCGAGCGAGCAGCTCGTGGTGGGCGACGTGGTGGTGCTGGCCACGGGAGACATCGTCCCAGCCGACATCCGCCTTGTCTTCAGCTCCGACCTGAAGGTGAATGAGATGATCCTCACGGGCGAGTCGGAGGACGTGCTGAAAAAGTTTGACGCCGATATGAGTCGCAGCGAGAAGCTCACGGCCGACAACATGGTCTTCGCCTCCACTTCTGTTGCCACGGGCAACGCCACGGGGGTGGTGGTGGAGACGGGCATGTCTACGCGTGTGGGCTCCATTGCTGCGTTGCTCAAGGGTGGCGGCAAGGACGGTGCCAAGCGACCCAACTGCTGGCGCCGCTTCGTGGACAGGTATTACCCCAAGATGACGCCGCTGCAGCAGTCTCTGCACCACTTGGGCGTCGTCATGGGCTCCGTGGTGCTGGGAATCTGCGTCATCGTGTTCATCGTGGGCATGGTGCGTGGCAACGCCGACCCGAAGAACCCGGACCGCCCCATCTGGCTCAACATGGTCATGGTGTCCGTGTCTCTGGCTGTAAGTGCCGTACCGGAGGGCCTGCCCATGGTGGTGACCATTTGTCTGTCCACGGGTACGGCCGACATGGTGAAGAAGCACGTGCTGGTGCGCAAGCTTGCGGCAGTGGAGTCTCTGGGCGCCAGCTCGGTCATCTGCACGGACAAGACGGGAACGCTCACAGAAGGCAAGATGACGGCCGTCAAGATGTGGAGCGACTCAGTGCAGTACGACGTGACGGGCACGGGTTTTAACCCGACGGGAGACATTCTGCACCGCGGTGTGAGCCAGACCAAGGGCCCCGATGCGTCCATTCCCGTGCGCACGACGCTGCTGTCGGCTGTGCTGTGCAGTAACACAAGTCTGCAGAAGGAGGAGAGCGACTCGGAAGCCCCGATGTGGGTGCCGATGGGCAACTCCTCCGAAGCGCCGCTCGTGGTGGCCGCAGCCAAGGCCGGTATTTGGCGTGAACAGGCCATGGAAACGTATCCGCGTGTGGCAGAAGTGCCGTTTTCCTCGACCAGGAAGATGATGATCACGGTGAACGAGCTCCCGGCGGGACAGGTGACCTTCGACAGCCTGACGCTGCCCAGTGCGTCGCCGTACGTGGCCAACGTGAAGGGAGCACCGAACTACATTGCTAAGAACTGCACCCAGTTCCTGCGTACGGACGGCTCCGTCGCTACCATGCATGCTGCTGACCGTGAGAATATCCTAGCGGCTGTGGATGCGCTGTCATCGCAGGCGCTGCGTGTACTAGCTGTGGCGATCCGTCCGCTGGAGAAACTGCCGTTTGGAGAGGACGAAGACGACGTGGAGGCCAAGTTCGAAGCGCTGTGTGCGCCACTTATCTTTGTGGGACTCGTGGCCTCGATCGACCCGCCGCGCCAAGGCGTGCAGGACGCAATTCACAAGGCTCGTCGAGCGTCCATCCGCACGGTCATGATCACGGGAGACTACCTCAAGACAGCAGCCGCCATCGCCAAGGACATTGACCTGCTGCCTGAGGACGCCGACGTGGACGAGGAGGCTGTGGACTGCTACGTGCTGCGGCCGCGCCAGAACGCATACTTGGACGACGCCGAAATGGACGAGATCACGAGCCGTGTGGCCGTGTTTGCTCGCGCCAAGCCGGAGGACAAGATCGAGATCGTCAAGTCGCTCCAGCGCCAAGGCCACGTGGCTGCCATGACGGGCGATGGTGTGAACGACGCGCCGGCGTTGAAGGAAGCGGACATCGGCGTGGCCATGGGAATGACCGGCACGGCCGTGGCCAAGGGCGCGTCCGACATGATCCTCACGGACGACAACTTCTGCAGTATCGTATCGGCCGTGGAGAAGGGCCGCGAGATCTACGGCAACATTCAGCGTTTCGTGTGCTTCCTGCTGTCCACCAACTTTGGCGAGATCACAGTCATCTTCACCGCCATCGCCGTGGGCATGCCCAACCCGCTAGAGCCGCTGCAAATCCTGGTGCTCAACCTTTTCGCCGATGGCATGGCGGCCGTGGCGCTGAGTTTGGAGAAGGGCGACGGCACGGTCATGCAGGAGCGCCCGCGTCCACGCAAAGAGCACATTGTGTTCGGCCGTCTGTGGGTGCTGGTGCTCTCGAACGCCCTCCTCATCGCCTCGGGTGCGCTCATCGTGTTCTCCTGCGGACTCTACTGGAACTTTGAGAACGTACTGCTGAGCAACATCACGGCTGACATTGATACGGACAATGGTGTGGATGCGTACAAGAACGTGGTGTGTTCGCGCTGGATGGGGCTGGGTAATGGCTGGCAGGCGTACTCGAACTGTGCCGCGCAGTCCGTCAACGGCACGTTCCTATTCGACGAGAGCATCCGCTCGTTGGAGTATTATGAGAGCAACGAGCTGCTGTGTTACGGCGGGGACTACGAGTGCGTGTCAGAGGGCACGTCGCGCTCGCAGACCATGGCATTTATCTACATCACGACGATGGAGATGCTACGTGCGTACACGGCGCGCAGCTTCACCAAGTCGGTGTTCAAGGACACGTTCAGCAACAAGTGGATGCAGATGGCGGCCGTGGGCTCGCTCACGCTCACACTCTCGGTGACCAACATCCCCGTGATTAACGACGACCTCTTCGGCTTCGCGCACGTCGAGTGGTACGAGTGGATGTTCTCCATGGTCTTCGCACTGGTCATGGTGGCCTTTGGCGAGACGCTCAAGTGCGCGTACCGCCGTCGTGACAGCAAGAAGCTGCGCCAGCAGACCGCCGAGGGCGAGTACGCCGACATGCTCACGGAGATCCGCAACCTGCGCCACCACGTGGAGCACCTGGAAGGCAAGTGGGAGTCGGACATGGAGCAGCTTCGCGCGCGTCTGGGCAGTGAGGAGGGCCAGTCGACGTCGCGCTCGCCCCATGGCCACTCGCACTCGACCATGACGTCGTCGTCGTCGGGCTCGAGCGAGGAGAAGACGCCATTGTCGTTCGCGACGGCCAAGTGAGCTGCGGTGATCCAGTTGGGAGGAGAGCGACTAGGTGGTACACTGCGTACCGTACGCATCTGCATATGTGCGTTTGACCCAGAAAAGAGCAGGGCGAGGTGACAGGTCCCGCTGACAATTTGTGCAGGTTCCAAGCGTCTTGACTGGCGAGGAGAGCGGTCGGAGGTGACGGAAATGAAGCTCCTGTGTGCATTCGATGACTCTCGCGCTCACTCGTGGTCTTGTATGGTTTGGAAAGGAGGGTGTAGGGAAGAGACAAGCTAAGCTACGACAGGAAGGTAGGCGCGGGACGTACGGCAACAGCAAGGCGGGCTCGTGAGCGGTGGTGTCATCACAGGGACGACGGCTTGGCCTCGACACGCCCCGGAGCTGCTCACATGACGATGGTGCCCGGGTCAGGGATGCTGGCCGAGATGGCTTTGTGCGGCAGGATGAGGCCGCCGTTGATAAACTTCTCGTCCTTGACCTGCACATCCTCTCCCACCACTGTGATGCCTTCCACCCGGCACTAACACGCACCACACACCACGTAAGTCCCAACTGCAGCTTCCAACACTGAAGGAGGCAAGATGGAGCAGAACGCACCCATCGACCGATGGTGGAGCCCCAGCCAATGATGCTCGAGTGGATCCACGAGTTGGCGCGCACCGTCACGTCCCGCAGCAGCGTCGTGCGGCTCAGTCGCACGCCTTCACACAGATATCCAACGCCACACACGCCGCGTTAGTGCTGCAACAGATCGTTATCGTGACATCCACAAGCCAAGGGTGTCCGTCGTACCGTCCTCGATGACGCAGCCCGGGCCCACCACGACGTTGGGCCCAATGAGGCAGCCCTCCCCGATGACGGCGCTGGGGTCCACCATGACGTTGCCAATGAACTTGGAGCCTGTCGTAAGCGCGTCGCTGTCCGAGCGTTCCAGGAAGTCGAGGTGGAGACACATGCCCGAGAGGAAGTCCTTGGGCTGGCCGATATCCATCCAGTAGCCCGGCAGCACCATGGAGAAGAGGTTCCCTTCGGCCGCCATCTGCGGGAAGATCTCCTTCTCGATGGACGTGGGCCGCAGCTGGATGCGGTCCAACACCTCCCGGTTGAAGATGTAGATGCCGGCGTTGATCTTGTTGCCCACGTACTCGCGCGGTTTCTCCACGAAGCGCTCGATCTGGCCGTCGCTGGCCGAGATGACCACGCCGTACTTGGACGGCTCGTCCACGCGGGTCACCATGATGGTGCCTTCGCCGCCGTGCTGCTTGTGGAAGTCCAGGAAGTCCTGCAGGCGGTACTCGCAGATCACGTCGCTGTTGAACACGAAGAACGGATCACCGTCCTCCAGCAGCTCACGCGCCAGTGCCAAGGGCCCCGCCGTGCCCAGTGGCTCCGTCTCGTGCGAGCACGAGATCTTGATCTGGTACTGCAATACACACAACACACGTCGCAGTACAGCACACACCGTTCAGCAGAGCAAGACGCCATTCCTAGCGTTAGTAGAGCGTGACGCTTGACTTCTCCGTCTGGGAAGCCACGCCTTACCTTCTTCTCCATGGACTCCAGTGCCGCCAGCATCACCTGCGGCTGGTAATTCACCGCCAGAATCACCTCCGTCACGCCCACCTGTAGTTCACACACCGCGTATTGCCACACACACGTCAGTACACTGCAGTCGTAGTACAAAACTATCTCTTGGGTGAGTCAAGTCGGCATCTAGCGACCAGGCGGCGCGAGAATTAGGCCGAGCGAGTGTCCGAACAAGATGTCCAACAGCTCTGCATTCGTAGGGGGATATGTAGAGAGCGGCGAGGGGGACGCACCGCCACGAGCGCCTCGATCTGGTGCACGACAATGGACTTGTTGCAGAACTCCACCAGCGGTTTGGGGCACGAGAGCGTCAGCGGCCGCAGCCGCGTGCCGAAGCCGCCCACCAGGATCAGCGCCTTCATCTTGCTCGGCTTCCTCGCTTTGCTTCTTTGCCGCGGAGTGAGAGTCGGGCAAGTCCGCCCCAAACCCTGTTTATTGCGCTACAGAAATCTTGCCAATTCGATATTGTTGTATCTCGAGTCAATCTCAAATTATCTCACTCAAGCCTTTTGGTCATTTAAATGCTTCGTATTCTCGTAGCCTCTTATCCTTATGTATAAGGCATACTACGATTAAGATGTATTTATCAAGGTTGAAACCCTCCTTTTCCGCCCAGATTCCCTGCAAAGTACGACCCGGAAGATCCGCGCACCGCACCCACCCGCTTCAAGAACTTGACCCTCTTTATAACGACACGCCGCGCCCTTTCAAAGCATGCGTGTCAACTCTAAATGCGAGTAGCTCCTCGTGAGTGCTCCAGCTATGCGTTCACCTCTGCGCGACTGCAAAAGCGAGCGCCGCTAGCAGCAAGCCTTGCACCTTCCACACCGTATCCCTCCTTGTGCTTCCAGCCCCGCCGCTGCTGCGGAGGTTGCTGGAGCCGGAGCCAGAGCCAGAGCTGGAGCCGCCGTCGCTGCCGCTCCCAAAGACGTACGCGGACCGATCCGAGCTGCAGATCACGAATGGGTCCGGACATGTAAAACGGCCGGAGAAACCGGGCACCGCGAGCTGCTGGCCCTTGCGCGTGCAGTTGACCTGCACGGCGTCGCCCGTCTTGCTGCGAGGGAAGGAGACTTCGACGGTGTTGTCCGCGTCGCTCGCGCTCGCGTCCGGAACGCAGCGCATACTGTAGCATCCCGTCTGTCTCCGGCTGCTCACCACCCAGTCCTTCGAATCGTCACTACGCAGAGACGAGGATGTGCATCTGCACGTAGGGCAGTACGACTCGCCCAGGATATTGATGGTCGTGCTCCCCGGCACGGCCAGGTTGTTCGGGTTGCTGCAGTCGCCATAGCTGTAGCCGATGTTCATGGGACAAAAGTCGGCAAAGTCCTCACCCCCGAGCGTCCGATCACTCGGAAAATACTGGTAGAAGGACGGGATGCTACGGCCGCTGGAGATGGTGCACACGGAGCGAGACATGGCGTCCACGGAGCAGCTCTCTTGGCTGTTGCTGGTGCAATAATGGTCGGCCGCCAATGATTTAGACGTCGCTGGGTCGATGCACTTGTCGCTGGCGAAAGCACAGCCACGCTTCTCGCCAAAGTGCAGTCGCTGAGCTGCTGATGCGTTGGCACGGTACCAGCCTGAATCCTCGAAGAAGGCCAGTGTGAGAGCGCTGAAAACGTTGCGGAAGCTGTCCACAGGCGTCATATACTCGGGCTCAAAGAGCCGCTCTTCCCAGTGGGAACCCAGACAGCCCGATTCGTCTTGCGACTCTAACTCCGCGCCAGCCAGCGACGAACAGTTGAAGTGCGTCTGCACGAACTCGGCCACTTTGGGTGTCACGAGCTTGGCCACCACGTGATTTCTCTCGGTGAAATACTGCACCGTGTTCTCGTTGGGCTCGACAAAGTAGCTGATCGCTTGGCCATTGCGGCACGTGCCACTTGTGTAAGTTGGTGGCCGTCCGAGTTCGTCCCGCGGTGTGCGCGGCATGCCATCCGCAAAGCGCATGAACGGAAAGAATTGGGCCGAGAAGCCTAGCGCGTGTGTGAGTTCGTGCATGGCCGTAGCCACCTGTGCCTCGTAGTCCTCGGGCGCCGTGCTGAGCTGGCTCGGGCAGAAGTTGGTCATGCCGAAAGTGGGTCGATCGAACTGGTCCTTCTGGCAAGATGAGGCGTAAGCGAGCGTACGACCGGCGCAGTAACTCGTCGTGGCCGAGCGCACGTACAGCAGGAAGTCCGAGTCGGCAACCCCTTGGGCCTTCGAGTAGGAGCAATCCCCCGTCGCGCACCCGTCTGACGTACATGTGTCACAGTAGCGCGTGGCACCGAAATGTTCCTCCGGAATGGGCATTTCAAGGCAGGTTTCGGCCTCGACGAAGGTTTTGCACACGCGCGGATTGGTGAGCCATTGCAGCTTGCACGAGTGCTTCGCAGTGAGTTTGCCCTGCACCGGTACGACCTGCAGTGCCTGCTCAAAGCGGCTGATGGCGTCTGGGATCATGCGGTACACCAGCGCGCGTTTGTCGGGTGGAAGTAAATCCAGCGTTGCGGTGTCATAGTACGGTGTAATGCGAATGGGCTGGTACACGCTGCTTGCCACTTTCTGTCCGGCCACGCGGCCATAGTCCTGAAAATTCACGGACTCCTCGATGTTCAAAAGCCGTCGCTCTCGTTGACGATGGTGCTCAAGAAGGGGGTGATCGTCTGCATATTGCTGGTGACTGTCAACAACTTTGTGTTGGATGGAGTCATGGATGCAGCCGTTGGCAGGCTGGCCAAAACTGTGAAGCGCCACCGACACAGCGAAGCCGACGCAAAATCGAATCATGCCGTGGTTGCAAGCCACCGAGAAGGGTCTGAAAGTTCCTATTGCCACTGAGCTGCTCCAGTGTTGCCGTAGACAGTCGACGGTGATGCAGAGCTTAGCTTTCTCGAAAATGCATGGCGAAGTTTATAGTTGACCTCTTGGTCCAGCACGTGGAGGTGGTATCGGACCTGGTCTCGTAGCTCGCCTATTTCAAGCCGGCCCAGGTTGCGGTGGTGAAGAGCGCAGACTAAGTTGGGAAGTTGAAGCATTGGATGCTGCATGCGAGGCGGCAGTTGGCCACATTTAGTTTCTTTAGCTAAGGATCGTCGTGCTGAGAGGACGACCAATCTGTGCGCCTTATCTCGCCCCAACTCAACAATACTGACGCAAAGAGCGCTTTGCAAGAGAAAAGATCGGAGGTTGCACAGCTTGGACGTCATGCTGCGAGTCGGGTCAATAACTAACAACACCGCCAGCACCAGACACGGTTGTTGGTGATGCCGTCGGCGAGCCGTTGAAGACTTGTATTGCTGCTTCCTACTCTTGAAATGGAGCTGACGTACCAGGCATCAATGATTGTCGGCGATGTCTCGGGCGCTGAGAAACGCGGTGAAGGCGTGATAGCGGTCATCAGCACTGAAAAGGGCGCATTGAAGACCCGCGTACATTTTTGATACTGCAGACTCGATTGCGAAGGTGAAGCATACGTCCCAGATGCATGCAGATACTCGGTAGCTTTTTACAAAGCAATAACTTCGTTGCTGTGGGTAGTACAAGTTTCCTTCAGTCCGAGCTTTGCATTGACCTTTAAAACGAGTAAACTCGTTCGTTTCCCGCTTCAGACTAGGTGACGCGCTGTAGTCGTAGCGCGAAAGCGAACATCAGGAGGGAAGAAGCCACTCTTTAATTCTTCAGATCAACCTTCCCCAGTCTGAGCAATGCCAGGTTTAGGACCGCTATCGATGCGGTGAGTGTCTTTGTGGAAGGTGCATCTGTCACCATGGACGGCAGCAGAAGTGTTGTGAGAAGACAGTCGCTCTGGTCGTAGTTTATGCTGCATCAAGACGCCTGACGGAACCTTGCTTGAATCTATAGGGTATTGGTCGGTCGAATCCCCTGTAGGGGATCGTCAGTGTTGGTATTGCACTTTGGTATTGTGCTTGCTGCTGATGCCTTCACCAGCGTCGAAGTGTGTAGCAATTTCCCATCGCCATCGATGTCCACAGAGGTGTAAGTGCTAGCATTTGTATCTTGGCATGACAGGAGTCTGCTGAAGACGAAGTTTGTTTTTGCTGCGGCATTGGTGGCTTTGCTGAATGTGAGGTGAGATGCATCTGTGTCGAGCTACTTACTCGTTCAAACTCCCGCTGTCCGTCTTGATACTTGATTGCAACCACCTGGTATTCCCACCAACCCTACCTGCCGTTGACCCCGTCATACAGCGAGCCACCTCGAAGCCCCGTAGCTCCCTGTGCAGATAGCCCCTGCAGCCAATTGCTGATGGCAGCCTTGGCATTCTCCAATACAGTCCTCCAAATGGAGGCCGCGGTACTGGTGGGGTTTGAGCTGCCACTGCCGCTGCCGCTGGCACTTGCACTAGCACTACCACTAGCGCGATGGTCGATCATACTGCCCGCTGGCCAGCCAACGCCACAGATAACGAATGGGTCCGGACATGTGACGTTGCCTGAAAAGCCTGGCACTGCGATCTGTTCGCCATGGGTTGTGCAGTTGACTTGGACAGTGTCATTCGTCAGGGTGCGAGGGATCGTGAGACCAACAATTGCTGCGTCGCCGGCGTCATTGAGGAAGCAGTGCATCGCGTAGCAGCCGGTCTGACGTCGCGAACTTGCTGTCCAGCCCGTGGAGTCGTCGCTCCGGAGCGATGTCGTAGTGCATTTGCACGTGGGGCAGTACGCTTCGCCAAACATGTTGATGCCCGTGTTGCCCAGTACCATGAGGTTTGCTTCGTCCATGCAGTCGCCGCCCGAGAAGCCTACGTTGATCGGGCAGTAGTCCGCAAAGCTGCCCCAGCCGCCTTTGGTTGGTTGTCCAGGGAAATACTGGAACTCCTCCGGGATGGTCCCCATTGAGTCGCTGATCCCACAAACCGAGCGTGAGGTAGCATCCACAGAGCAGCT
>JAADYJ010000287.1:0-27055 GCA_023338205.1 Halophytophthora polymorphica
GCACAGAGCTCGAGCGCCTTGAAGCCGCTGCCCTGCGAGCTCTTGATGCAGCCCGCCACGGTGCAGCGCGGGCCGCCGTGCGCGATGCACAGGTCCTGCGACCGCGCTTGCTTGCCGCACCCGGGCCACGAGCACAGCCGCCGTGTCCTCTTGCGAGGCGTTGCCGTCGCTATGGTCGCCTGCTTGGCCTTTGTTGGCGTGGCGCCGTCTGCTGCGGACGTGGAGGACGACGACACCGTGAAGGCCGACTGCGAGCAGGCCATCTCCAGTGCGCCCAGGGGTGCGTCCGAGCACTATTTGACTAACGTTACTGACCACTAATCATGCGTATTACGCGCTGATTGCGGCCACCGACAGAACGCAAGTCGCCTCCAACGAGTAAAGCGACAACTTGCCGCAGGAAGCGATGGCGATGCGGATGACCAGCGTGCTGCGCTTGGCGGTGCAGGCCGGCCGCCGCTCGGTGCCGGTGGGCTGTGCACGCCCCACGCCGGTGTCTAATACGGCGGCTCGGTGGCCGGAACGCCGTGCGTTCTCCACGGAGAACGGGGTCGCCATCACGTTCGTGGACGCCGAAGGCGAGAGCACGTCCGTGGTTGCCAAGGAGGGCCAGACGCTGCTGGACCTGGCCCACGAGAACGACGTGGAGCTGGAGGGGGCGTGCGGTGGCGAGCTGGCCTGTTCCACCTGCCACCTGGTCTTCGAGCAGAACATCTTCGACTCTTTACCCGAGGTCAGCGAGGAGGAGGAAGACATGCTGGACTTGGCTTGGGCACTCACCGACACGTACGTGCTTATAGACACTGAACTGCATGCGCGGTAACCGTGTGGATGCTGTGAGAACGTGGCTAACCGACTGACGAGTACTGGCACGTGCTGGTCTGTGTAAACAACAGCTCGCGGTTGGGCTGCCAGATCCGCGTCACCAAGGAGATGGATGGCATGACGGTGCACATTCCGAGCGACGAGATCTAGCTCGCCTCGTGTGCTCCCTTCACGTGACGGGTGAGCGGTCCAAGGAAGCAATAGAGAAGGAGATCGAGAGCACTACGGCGTATTGGTAGGGGTGGGAACCCCAAGCCAAACCACGCCTTGAGTTGTTGCTGCGTCATACAGGACGCACGTGACAAAGCAGGAGAAGCGTGGCGTGGAGAACGGGCCCAAATGAACGTACGATTCGCTCGACTCTTGCTGCAGGACCGTCCGCTTGCTCGTGTCGCGCTGTGAAGGTCGTGCGTGCAGGAGTGGCAGTCGTCAGAGCGCGCCTGCGACGTCGGCCAGTTGGCCCGTGAGATCCTTGACCAGAAGCGAGAGGCGCTCTTGTTGCTGGATCATGCCGCTGACCTTGGTTTGCATCTTCTCGAGCTCGCTCTCGGCCGTGTGCGAGCGGAAGGAGCCCGAGAAGTCGGCGTTGAGCTGCGAGATGCGGCTGAGCGTGGTCTCGGCCGTGGGCGTCGCGAGCCGCTGTGCCGTCTTGTCGTCGATGGCGGCGTCCATAGCCATCTTCTCGAGGTTGGAGAGCGAGCTCTGGGTGGTAGCAGTGGCCGCGGCAGTGGACTTCTTGGGCTTTGTCTTGGACCGCTTGTCCACAATCCGCGCGATGCGCTGCTTCATGGCCGGGTAGTGCGAGAGCGCGATGAGGAACTTCTCGCGCGTGAGCATGCGCAGCTCACAGAAGCAGAGCGTGCGCACGGTGGCCGTCCGCAGACAGTTCTGGTTGAGGATGGCCATCTCGCCAAAGTACTGCTTCTGGCCCAGCAGCCCGAGCTGGATGCCCGACTTGACGATCTCCACGACGCCGCGGAAGATGAAGAACATCTCCTCGCCAATCTCGCCCTCGAGGATGACCTCTTCCATGGGCGGGAAGCACACCATGCGCATGCTGAGCGCGAGCTCCATGAGGAAGTTGTGGTCCGCGCCGGCGAAGAAGGGCATCTTGTTGAGCACGCTGTCGTTGATGGCAAAGGCGATCTTGGAGCGTAGCAGCGCCGAGAGTTCGCCCAGGATCTTGGTCTCGTTCACGAGCTTGGACTCGGTCGAGATGCGCGCGTTGAAGAAGAACTCGCGGATCTCGTAGCGCAGCTGCATGGGTAGCTCGCGCGCCTCCATGTAGTCGTTCAGCTCGTCCATCTTGAGTTGGAACATGCTGTCGGGCGCGTTCAGGTTGGTCACCATGGCCACCACGTTCGTGATGCCGTACGCGAAGATCCAGGCGCCCAGTATCATGGCCGCGATCGCGAAGATCCGCTCGTGCGTCGTCTTGGGGTGCACGTCGCCGTAGCCCACCGTCGTCCTGCGTCCAGCGAACCAGCAGCCAAGTCGTCTCGCCACCGGTAAGCATGCTTCTTGTGGGCAAACAACGGTCAACCACGCGGCAAGAGGAACGAGTATGGCGAAACTTACATGGTCATGATGGCCCAGTAGAAGGACGTGGCGTACTTGTCGTACATGGAGCTGTCTTCGAGCTCCATGGAGCTCACCCAGCCGCCCTCCTTCTCGTACCCGATCAAGAAGAAGAAGCAGCTGGAGACCCAGTAGGTTTTGCACAAGTTGACAAGCAAGCCGTCATCCAGAGAGCGAGGCGAGGACGAGGTCAGCAAAAGCCGAGCAGAAGAGCAAATACCCGTACTGCCCATTGACGCGACGTGTACCTGAGCCAATGCGACGTGAAGCACACGAGCAGACAGAACTTGAAGATACTGCTCACGGTGGACCGCAGCAACAGCGCGTACTCCAGTCTACACGTGGATAAAGCAACCGTAGGCGGACAGGCAATGCAGCAAAGTGAGCGTACAGATGAGCAATTGGAGCCATGGTGGTGACACTGGGAGCGCGGCGACAGGAAACGAGGCAGAAGGCGGCGCGTACCTGTTGAGAATGCGCATGATGGTGAGCATCCGGAAGAGGCGGAAGAGGCGGAAGAGCCGAAAGAGGCGCGCGAGCTGCGGGATGCGGTAGTATTCGCCCTGAATGTAGTAGAGCGGGAAGGCCGAGATGAAGTCGAGCAGGAACCATGACCGCAGGTACTTCCTGGCGATCTCCTTGAGCCGCACTTCGATGTGCCCGCGGTCCTCATAGGCCGAGAAGAAGTTGACGACCTGCTCGCTCACCAGGAGATAGACACCACGCGAGAAGGGCAGGTAAGGCAAATGCGTGGGTGCTTCCACTCAAGGAAAATAAGGTGTAGACAGAAATGCCGCTTTTAGAGCCACGTACGATGTCCACCATGAAGAAGCCGTCCACGAAGCGTTGGAAGTACTCGAGCCCGAGGCTCGGATTCTGGACGGAGGCGCCAAAGGACAACTGGAACTGTGAAAGACCACAGCCAGCACGATAGAGCGTTAGCGAAATCGTACAGTATCACTATGGGGAGCTAGACGCCGTGGGAGACCAGCAGTGCGTCGTACAGGGATGCTGATGGCGTTATCTGTGCATACCAACCGAGAGAGGAGATCAACAGTCGGGTGCAACGTGTTAGCCGAGCGCAAAACGCTAGGAGCGATTGCAACAAGGAGTCGAGCAGCGGAGAGCAACGCACACGAGATGAGCGTGACGGAGAGGATATCCCAGCGCAACCGGAACTTGCCGTGCGGCGAGATGATATGCGCGGGCACGGAGGATTCCTCGTACTTTTGCTTCTTCAAATGCATCATCATCTCGTTCTTGGACACGGACTCGACGAAGTCCAGCGCCTCGGCTGAGAGCCACAGCGAGGGCAACAGACAACAAACGCAGCGGTGACGTGAGACCATCTACATGTTCCGCCCGCACCTTGGCCAGCCCCGCAGGATCGGGTCGCAAGGGCACTTACCCGGGGTGAGGTCGTCCATGTCGCGCTCTAGCCGTCGGTCGTCCAGATCCCCGAGCCTGGAGTCGCCCGAGGGCTTCGCGGCCACTTTGGCGCGGTGTTTGATCTTCATGATGGCGTCGCGGATGTTGACGAGCTTCCGGAAGCTGTTCTGCTTCATGGCGTGCAGGGTCAACCGCCGACTCTGCACCTTGCCCAGCGTCTGCGGAGTGACGCCGTCCGAGCCCATCTGACTGGCGGCCTTGGCGCGCAGCTCGCTCTGCGCCAGCCGCATCTCCTCGATGGGCGAGAGCCCCGTCATGTGCGCGCGCTCGGCCTGCCGCGCCATGAAGGGCGACTGGGACAAGCTGGCCAGGCGCGCGCGGCTGTCCGCCTCGCTCGGAGCGCCATCCTCGCTCGACACACTAGTGCGCTGCATAGTGAGTGATCCTGCTCCAAGCCTGCTCGCTCGCTGGCGGTCCACTCGGTGGCTCGGTCACTGGCGCAGGCGTCTGCCGCACTTGGTGGCGCAGCACTCGAAGCCTGCTTGCTTCGTTGGGCAGTACGGGGCGATTGGAGTGGCCCTCTCCGCCCCCATGCAGCCCGCCGCGCCGTTATTAGCATGTGCGTCGTTTCATGGTCGAAGTGGTTCTTCGTATCGCAACGAGGTCGATGAAACGTGCAGATGCCTCGAGCTACAGTGAGCGGTGCTGAGAGCAGGCACCACCGGAGCCGACATGCAGGAAGTGATGTGAGTCCCAACAAGAGTCGCGCGAGAGCGACAGCTCCACGCTCAGATGCCAGTCTACAGCTCATCTGAGCGCACTTCTCAATCGGCAAGCCTGGAATCGCCCGACGGGGCTCAGCAGCAGTACGGAATGTCCGATGCGTGTCCAGCGTCGTCGTTGGTTATCCAGAGGGTGGCTCCGTCACATATGCTGCAGCATGTCCCTGTCCAACAGCGCTGGCCGGAGCGGCTGCCACCAGGATAGTGATGTCGGCTTCGACTGAGCTGTAAACCTCCTGCGGATGTGGCTTGCTCAACCGTAGCGAATCTGGCGTGCTGTCCGTGTCTGCCAAATGCGCCGGTTTAAAACGCCGAAAAGAAGGGGTTCCTTGATGAAGACCGGGGACGCCATTTGCAATGACGATGCAGTCTGCTCGTCAAGTTGCGCCGTGTGAAGAGCCCTTGTTGAAACGAGTACGACCTACAGAGTACCGCGGAGGGGTGCGGTGGTACTTCTAGCTCTTTTTTTCTATCCCAACTCTGTAAGGGTCCAATCCACCCTACCGAACCGCCGAAGCAGCATGTGAACGAAGCTATGTAGTCACATCCGCAGGGGATTGTAGAGTTCGGCGGTGAGTATATTGAGCGAGACCTCATTCATGCCTCGACAGTCTGCATCGTTCGTCCGACTCTGCCAGCAGCGAATCCAACCGCAAGAGGCTATTTCGCCACTGGTCAAACCAACGATTTGGTCGGATAATTCCCGAACTTAAGACTATTCTCCAGCAGCCTGGGGCGCGCGCCAATACCCCCTTTGAGTTCTGGGCTTGACCAAAACCGAAGGTGGCGCAGGTCTATTCAATCATTTTGAGCCTCGTGGGCCAAGATAAACCTGCTTGAGGTAGCTTTAAAAACGGCGTGTGAGCCATATCTGCCATGTCTCTCCATTCGACTTTTTTCCTTCTTTTTTTCGAACTGGACGCATTTCGCGCCCTGTGATTGGCTCTGAAGGTCGAAACGTTTCGCGCAAGAGACGGAAGTCGAGCGCCAAGCCATAAGCCATTTCCCATTCGGCAGCGCTACAGGAAGGTGTCAAGGCAAAGCGAAGGCGGGCCACACAGCGATCGCCACAGAAGACAGCGCAGCAAGCGGGAGAGCGCCATGGGCTGCACATCTAGCAGCACGGCACCCGTGGAGCAGCATCTCAAGAGCGCGCCCTTCCAGCGGATCCCAGACCACTACGACGACATCGGTGCGTTCACTGCCGCGACTGCAGACCTGTCTGGGTGCTCGCTCTTGTGTGCGGACATCGCGAACTAGGCTACGCTTGGGATACTGACGTGTTTGGGACTTGACTCTGGTGCTGGTAACTCTCGGCTGCGCTTACAGAGGACGTGCAGCAGGCGCTAAGGTACGTTGCGGCGCTGCGCACACTGCCGTGCAGCTCTTCGTGTGGCGAAGCGGCGTGGGATATTCACGCTTGCGTTGGATTCTTCGTGTGCTTTGCATGGTGTCGGCATGCTGCGAACCTTTAGGAAAGTCGGACTGCACTCTTCGGATCTCATCATTGGCGTACGTGAATCCTCGGCGCTCATTTGATAAGCCGCGGCTTCTCGTTGTTGCATTCTCGAGCTCTGACGCCGTGGCTGCTGCTGGACTGTCATCCAGGTTGACTTCACGGAATCCAACTTGGTAATGCTGCCGAATAGAGCGAGCACTGCACCAATACAACGCCGTGTCCTGCGGTGATAGACGTTGATGTTTGCCGCCTTGGCTAACGAGGTTTGTGGCATTGTAGTGGAGGGGGGAGCGGACATTTGGCGGGCGTTCCTTGCACTACATTGACAAGACAGGCCACATTCGGAATCCGTACCAGGTGCGTACAGGATTTTGGCGGCGTTGGTTTGCAGCGCACTGCAGTGTGGCTGACTCGGCGGGTCGTGGCGTCCGTGTAGAACGTGATCTCGACCATCAGCCGCGTGTTTGAGCTTTTCGACGACGACTATGTGATCCCCACCTTTGGCTTCGGTGGCAGTCGGCCGGCCGGGGCAGTAGACCGCTGCTTCCCTTTCGTGGAAGGTCGTGGGTGCGAGGAATTCGACGAGATCTTGCAGCGGTATCACGAGATCGCGTCCACAATGGAGCTGAGCGCGCCTGCCAGCTTTGCGCCGGTGATCCGCGAAGCCATCGAGATCGTGAAGAAGGACCCAGTGTACCACATTCTCATCATCGTGGCCAATGGCCACATCGACGAGCCCGTGCTGACCAAAGAGGCCATCGTGGAGGCGTCCGAGTACCCGATTTGTACGTCCCCCGACGTGTACACATGTGCCTGGTTGTAGCTCCTTGTGCTCTGGTTGCCGAGGGCTGACGCAGTGTTTGGTGTTGCAGCGATCATCATGGTTGGCGTGGGCGACGGGCCCTGGACACTCATGGAGGAGTTCGATGACCAGCTCCCGACCCGCCGCTTCGACAACTTCCAGTTCGTGAACTACAACACCATACCCAACGGCAAGCTCAACAACCCGGACGGCGGCTTCGCGATGCAGGCCCTCATGGAGATTCCAGGTGCGTCTCGCTCGAATTGCAGCATGCGCAGGCCTTCTTTCTCTCCAGCTTGGGAGCGGTACATGTAAGGACTGACTTGTCACTTCGCGCCTCTGGCCTGTGCGTTGTGCTGCGTGCTGCGTGCTGCGTGCTGCGTGCTCCTGGATCTCCTGGCGGTCTGGTGCAGAGCAATACAACCGCATCCGGGAGCTGGGGATGATCAAGCACGACTAAGTATACCCGCCTTGCGCAGCGGTCGGCTCACGGACTCGCGCCTCGGAGGTTCGCCGCGTGTATTTCAAGTATGTAGGGCCACACGAAGACCAGTTGTAGATATAGGGAGAGGATCGAGCAATTGAGCACCTGCCGCTGAGAAACCACAGAGTTCCCGTGTGTTCCCCGCCCTGTCGTACCGGCAATGTATGGGCTCTTGATGGCTTGAGACTCGGGGGAGAGCGAGGCTGTGAATTCCCGTCCGCGACGGCAACTGAGTTTCTCGAGCTTCTTCGCTAGAGTTCGCGTTCGAGAAGGACGCGTCGCTTCTCAACCACCGTGTCCTTCTTGTCCACCTACTGTTGAATCGCACCCGAACAACCAGTCGACCCACAGAGTTCGTCTCCTTGATCACGAAGCGAAACTCGATACGCAAACCGCCACTGGGAGGAGCCCAGCGCATGATCACGGGACGGCGAAGGCCCCATAAGCTTCAAGGCGCGCGGCCGTTGGGCGAGAGCAGCAACAGCAACAGCAACTTGGCGAGTACTGTACTGTGCACGGGGCAACCGAGTGTTGTGGGGGCCACGCCAGCTGAGGGCTTCGCAGCGAATGTCTTCCATTGGTAGAAATCCTCGTTTTCAGCCTTTCCATTGGCATACATTTGGCACCCAAGGCTGAAAGAGGGCGGCTCCGTTTGCAGCGGCCCTGGCATGCCGCCGGCCAATGCTGCTGCGCGCCACACACGGGTGGTCCTGCAGCAGATCCCGCCGCCACCGCTGGCCTCGCGGCTGTGGGGCGAGGAAGAGCCGCCGCCATCGCCGCCCACTTGCCCACCCCACCAGCCGTGCTGCAGTTTGCCTCTTTGTTTAGATATGTATAGAGTAACTTCTAAATATGTACTTACAGCGATTACCAGATCAAAATCGGGTGGGCACGGCAACTGCGTCGAATCTGCTCGTCGTACTGAGAAAAGTGTTAACGGCATCTACCACACCTCGCATTCTAGCGACAAAGTTCAGATCGCGTTAGTCAGGTTCGGCTGTTGGTAGTCGCCCCTTTCTGTCTCAATAGTCGCCCCATCTGCTCGCCTGTCACGCGGCGTGACTGACGCCCCAAGCAGAGCCAATGCTGTGCTGCTGGTAATGGGACGGCGGGCCCGAGCATGTAAGCCTCGCGCTTGACGTCATCCAGGCTTGCTCCCGCGGCGATACGAAGACCGCGGGGCAAATCGACGCCGCAGCGACCGTGGGTGCAAAGTCCCACCGGCTTCGCACGTCATGAGCCCGGTCGCAGAGCGTCGAAGGGCTCCTACCGGCCGGTTGCCCTGGAGCTGCGCTTGCTTGCGGCCGCAGCTCTGGCCCATTCGCGAATTCGACTTGTCCTGCACACGCCGAACTCCCCAGCAGCACTTCCTCCCCCGCAAGTCCCTGACTTTCCTCTTTTTCCCGTCAAGATGGCCACCGCTCCGCGCACCGTGAACGCGTACGCCGCCATGGAGAAGTCCGGCGAGCTCAAGCCGTGGCAGTACACGTCACGGCCGCTGGGCGCCGAGGACGTGGAGATCAAGATCTCGCACTGCGGCATCTGCGGCTCGGACATCCACACGATGGACAGCGGCTGGGGCCCCACCGTGTACCCGTGCGTGGTGGGCCACGAGATCGTGGGCGAGGTGACCGCTGCCGGCGCCGACGTGACCCGCATGAAGGTGGGCGACCGCGTCGGCGTGGGCGCGCAGGTGTGGTCGTGCCTGAACAAGGACCCCGCCCGCCCGTGCGTGGACTGCGCGGACGGCGTTGAGTCGTACTGCGACCGCGGCGTGCTCACGTACAATTCGCAGTACGAGGACGGCGCGCAGGCCTACGGTGGCTACGCCGACTACGTGCGCGTGTCGAGCGCCTTCGCCTTCCAGATCCCGGAGAAGATTCCGTCGGCCGTGGCCGCGCCTCTGCTGTGCGCCGGCGTGACGGTCTTCGCGCCCATGAAGCACGAGAACGTCAAGCCGGGCGACCGCGTGGGCGTGATTGGCATCGGCGGCCTGGGCCACCTGGCCATCCAGTTCATCCGCGCGCTGGGCGCTGTGCCCGTGGCCTTCTCGCGCTCGGCCAACAAGGAGCAGGAGATCCGCGCGCTGGGCGCCGAGGAGTTCTACAACCTGAGCGATCCGGAGGACCAGAAGAAGGCAGCGAGCTCGGTCAACACGCTCATCCTGACGGCCGACGCCAACGACATGCCCTACAACCTATACCTGAGCCTGCTGCGCAAGCGCGGCACGCTCGTCATGCTGGGCCTGCCCAACGACGAGCTCAAGTTCAAGCCCATGTTCGTGGTGGCCCGCGGCATCCGCGTCGTGGGCAGCCTCATTGGCAGCATCGAGGACATCGAGGACATGCTCAAGCTGGCCGCCGAGAAGGATGTGCGCCCCATCATCCAGAAGATGCCCATGGACAAGGTGAACGAGGGCGTGGCCATCATGCGCGCCGGCAAGGCCCGCTACCGTGTCGTGCTCGAGAACTAGAGCACTAGCTAGCATGCGTCGGTAAGGTGAGGCGACACCGTGCTTGGAGGAGTGAGGCTGCCGGCCTGGGCTCGAGAGGGCTGCCCTCCAGCTTGGATTAATATTGAGCTTCGTACCCTTTTGCAATCGTAGCTCCAGCTCCTAGTCACTCGTTTGCATTGCACCAGCTCACCGTGGCGTACTGCTTGTAGGTTCCAGCGCATGGCGTTGGCGTCACAAGGCAAAGAGCAGGGGAATAGTCAGCCAAGTGAGTACTAGAAGCAGTGTCGGAGCCCGTGGCAGCAGAGTATTACTCACCGTCTTCTATCTCGCGCATGCTGAGCAGCTCAATGGACCGGGGGCTCTCGACCCCAATGGTGTCGTCCGCGTGCGCGGTCACGAGCTGGTAGACTTGGTCCTGCACGGTGGCTTCTTCGGGCGCTCGGCCGGCGTTGAGACTGCGAACCGACTTGAAGTCGCGCGACGACTTCCAGACCGTCAGGTGGGGCATGAACGGCCGACGGAGGCGCTCAGCCGCGACGCCCAAGCGACCAAACTCGCTCCGGAGCCGCTCGGCAAAGACGCGCAAGCTGGGAAGCAGAGCGAGAGCGTCAGTGGAGCTCCCTTCCAAGCTACCACAGTCTAGATAGTGTCTAGTAGAAACGCACCGCTGGCCGCTCTCGGGGGCCACGTCCAGCTTGGCGTAGAGCACGTTGTTGCTGCCGAAGAAGCCCCAGCCGGTAAATCTAAAGCACGGCGTCCCGAGCGCCGAGTCGGTCTCCGCCACGCACGCCGTCTCCTCTCGTAGCAGTTGGCTCGCGCGCTCGATCGCTGCAATGCACGGCCACGTATCCACGCAAAGAAGGCTGTGAGCTCGCCCTCGACGACCAGAATTCACACCAAAAGGAAGGAGAAGCGCGTGCCTTGCTCGTGTGCCAGGTGCAGGGTGCAGAGCGTCACGTGGAGCGTCCGCGGGTCGATGAGGCAGGCCGAGACGTCGGGCAGCGCGTCGCGAATCACGGCCTGTAGGCGCTCCACGGACCGCACGACGCTGCTGGACGTGACGCGGAAGCCCACGAAGAAGTTGGGTTGCTGCACGCGGTTGCGCCGGCCCTTGCGGCTCTCCGCGCTGGCGTCGGCGCGAACAGGGCTCTCCTCCATCCAGCTCCGGGGCATTGGTTTGTAACACCTTTTTCGTCTTGCTCATCACTCTCGCGATCTTTCTCCCCGAGAAGGCGCTGATTAGCCGAAACGATCGATGTCGCACGAAGGTTGCGTAAACCGGAGCTCAATTTGCCTCATAGAGCTACTTTTGAATATGTGTCTGCCAAGCCCACTGACGTGGCAGTCACAGATTCGAAAGTATAACGCAAAATGTGACGTGGTAGTGACGTTTTCGTGCCCTCATCTCGCTGGTGCTGGCCCTGCACTCACCTCGGTGCACCCGACAGCCCTCGCGCTTCGCACGCCGTGATAACCAACGCACAAACACGCGCGTTCAGGTGGATTACCGGCAAGAGAGCAGCATGCACAGCCCGGGGATCTTTGCTTTTCTGGTCTTGTGTCGCTGCTAGCCATCAAGTGCTAGGCGGAGCGGTCGGTCAGGTTGTCGTCCCTCTCGTCCCCACGTCCTGCATCTTGCCGGCTGGGAGACCAGCCAGACCACCGTGAGCTACGGGAGGAACAGGACGGAGCGAGTTACGTCGAGTCCAACCGGTGCTACTGCTCAGGCGCTGCGGTACGCGTCGCGCACAAAGTGGAAGACCTGCGCGGCGTCGTGGTCCGCCGAGGCGGCCGCGCCGAACACGTCCAGCTGCAGCTCGTCCAGCACGTCTTCCAGCGGCACGCGGAAGCGGCGGCCCACCGCCTGCATCTGCGCGAGCGCCGAGCGGAACCAGTTGTCGTGGAAGTCGGCACCTTCGCCGTCGCAGGCCGTCTTGTGCTCCGAGATGACACGGTTGAAGCCGCAGAAGAGCTGCAGCAGGAGGGCACGCAGCTCGTCCTGCGCGCGCTTGAGCGCGTCCTCAAGCGTGGCCACGTCGGCCATCTCGTCGTCCTCGCGACTCTCGCTCGAGCCGCCAGCCGCGGAGGACGCCTCCAGCTGCTTGTGCTTAGCACGGACGCTGTCCTGCACGAAGCCCAGCGTGGCGTGCAGGATGCCCCACACGTACGGCCAGCTGTACTGCTGCACGGCGTCGGGCGTGAAGACCCAGGTGACGATCGTGGACGGCCGCAGCAAGCCTTGGCGCAGCATGGCGTTAAGGATGAGTCCAATGTGCTGCGGCGACTTGAGCCAGACAGAAGCCACCGTCTTGACCAGCACGAGCTCGTCCGCCTCGGCCTCCTCCACGGTCTGCTCCTCGCCACCGAAGAGCTCCTTGGGCTTGCCGTACTTCTCTAGCAGCAGCCGCATGTGCGTGAACGTGGCGGCGCCCGCCTCGAGGATGCAGGTCCACACGACCTCCATCGCCTCTGCGCGCGAGGTGCCCAGGCTCGGCAGCTCCTCGTCCAGCCACGAGCGCAGCGCCGAGACCGGCGGGTGGCCCTTGAGCTTCGTGGTGACCACCTGGTAGAAGGCGGACGCGGCGCTGGGCTCGTCCTCCGTTGTCCCCGCGTCCGTAGCGCCGCTGTCCGAGTGCGCGGGCTGGAAACGGATGCGTGGCTTGGGCGCGGGCGGCAGAAGCAGGTGGAACTCGCTGGGCAGCGCCGACTGCATGTGCTGGAGGTACGACAGACGCACGCAGCGCTCAATGACGGCGCTCACAAAGAGCCGCTGCGGATCGTCCTCGGCCGCCTCAAGCACGTGTGCCCAGTGCGCCCAGCGCCACTTGAACTCAAAGTTGGACAGAAAGTGGCTGAAGAGCAGCACGAAGGCGTTCGTGGCGCCCGCGCGCATGGCGGGCACCTCGCGGAAGAGCAGCTCCACCACGATGGCCAGCGCCGGCGAGATCGTGCGCGCGTCCGTCTTCACCAGGTGGGCCAGCACCGAGCAGTAATAGCCCAGCTTGGCGTCCGCAGACTCGTTGAGCGCCGTCACGAGCAGCGTCTCCACCAGCAGGTACTCGCTCTTGGCCGCCGGCGCATCTGCAGCAGCCACGGCAACGAACCGGCCGTTGTACGCGCGGCACAGGCCCAGCAGCATCTTGGCGGCGATGGCGGGCTTCGGGTGCGACGTCTCCAGTGCGTGAGCAAAGTGTCCACGAGCCACGAGGTACGACGCCGGGTGCAGACCTGCAATGGCCGCACTCGCTGCACCCGAGTCCTCCGTCAGGACGCGGAACAGCGCCGCGTACGCCGGGATCTTGGCCGCGTCAAACTACAAGCACAGCCACGAGAGCGGGGGCAGTTCAGGTCAGTGGTTAGCCACGTCCGCGACGTCAGGAGACACTGAACACGGAGGAAAGACAAGAGAGAGATCCCCACGTTGGCGAGATCGATCGAGAGCGACGTGGTGAGCGGGTGGACCTCGGCCTTGGCGAGTGCGGAGCCCACGAGCGTCTGCGGGTTGCTCACGCCTGGGATCTGCCACGTGGCCGCCTTGTCTTCGCCTGCAGCTGTCGCGTGCTTGTCGCCGTCTCCTGCGGCTCCGTAGGCCGTCGCAGCGGCCTCCGCGTCGGCTCGCACGGCGTTGATCGCCTGCCACGAGAGTGCCAGCGGGTCGCACTGCGCGCAGCGAGCCGCTTGGTCCTCGTCGCCCTCGACTTCCCACAGCAGGTCCAGCTGCAGGCGACGCGTGAGCCAGGACGACGGCGCTCCACCGCGCGGACTGCTCTCCTCCTCCCGGTGGGATACGTACTCCTTGCACCGACTCAGCAGACTCGCGTACATGTCCTCGCAGCCGATCGCCAGCGCCTGGCCACACTGCGCAACAGCCGGACAAACACACACAGACGTAGTAGCAGAGCCCGCGTCAGTCTTCCCGCTGCTTGAGCCCACAACAGCAGAGAGAGAGAGAAAGAGGAGACGTACGTGGAGCAGCGTGTCCAGCACGACCGAGGCGAAAAAGTCCTTCCAGGCGGCGGCGTCCTCGCGGGCGCGCAGCGACTGGGGCTCGTCGCTGTCGGCCTGGAAATCCTCGGGCGTGCAGACGCCCTGTAGCGAATCCAGCAGCGCCAGCACGTCCTCCGTCTTGGCCACGCGCGAGGCCACGAGCTCGCCCAGCAGCCGCACCGTGAGTCGCACGCGCAGCGCCACGGCCTCCACGTCTCCGCGCTGGCGGAAGGCGTCCTCGTCGCCCGCGGTGGCGCCCGAGGCGCGCGCCTCGGCCACCAGCTCGGCGTGCTTGTCCGTGTTGAAGAAGTCCAGGTCGCGCTGCACGGCGCGCAGGGCCGCACTCACGAGCTCGCGGCCGAAAGCCGGCTGCTGCGCGTTCACGAGCCCCGCCAGCGCCGCGTAGAGCGCCGTCTTGTGCGCCAGACGCGCCGCGGCGCGCAGCACCAGCGCGCTCAGGTGGCTCAGCTTCACCTCCTGCTGGTCGGCCTCCAGCTCGCCCAGCAGCCGCTGGCTGGCGCGCTGCAGCTGCTCGCGCACGTCCGCGTCGTCGCCGTCGCCGTCGCCCAGCTCCACCACCGCCTTCTTGGCCAGCCGCCACGCGCGTGCGCGCTCGCTCTCGCCGCCGTGGCGCTCGTAGCCGCCCTCGCGCCCATAGCGCCCGCCCGACCGGTCGTTGTAGCGCGGCCGATAGCTGCCGCGGTCGTCGTAACGCGAGCGCTTGTAGCCGCCGTCGCGCGCGTCGCGGCCGTCGCGGCCGTCACGGCCGTAGCTCTCGTCCATGGAGCGCTTGCGGCGCCGGTCTCCCATGCCGCCGTCGCCTCCGTTGCCGCCGTCGCGGCCGCTCATTGCTGCCTGCTGCCTACTGCTGGTTGCTTCGATTCCCGCCTCCCGACTGCCGCCAATGGTGGCAGAAGGGTATTTTAGTGTGGGCCACATAGTGTTGTGTGGGCCACATAGGTTAGTGTGGCCCACATGACCTGTTGTGGCCCACAATGGATTGCGATCTTGGATTAGTGTGGGCCACGTGGGTTTAGTGTAACCCACATTGGATCGTGCCCTTTCGCGGAGCAGCGTTGCCATCTCGAGGCAAGAGCTGGCTGTCGCTGCTTCCACGGCGGTCAGAACGAAGCGCACGCGCTGGTGAGAGTGTCCATGGCTTTGTGCAGACGACGCTCACGATCTCTGTGGCTCTGCGCCGCTGTCGCGGTCGTGGTGCTGGTGTTGGTGTTGGCTCCAGCGCTTCTCGCCAAGGTCCAAGGGAAAGCGACGACAGCAGTCGCACTGGCGGCAGATGACACACGCGACCTTCCATACGCAGGGAACGACAGCGCGCAACTCGCGGCGACGCCGCTAGCGACCTACCGCAACGCGTATGGTTCGCGCTTCCAGTGCTCGTCCACTTGCGTGCTTTTGCTGGCGACACACACGGGGCTAGTGGCGACGCTGCTGCTGCTGCTCTTCCTGGTGCCAATCAAGCAAGTCGCAGAGCGCGTAGGCAAGTCTGACGCCCCCGTCGTGCTCCACTTCGGCCCCACCCGCACCAGCAATGGCCACAGCAGAAGTGAGGTGACCACCCAAATCAAAGAAACCCCCACGCAGCCCCGCAAACCTCCGAGGCGGCGGGCGGCCAGCATGGGCCAAGTGGATCTGCGCTACCGCTTCCAGACCGACGCTACACAGCAGCTTTCAGAGGCCACAGCCTCTATGAAGACCTATGCGAGCGTTGCCGTGGCCACCGACAACGAGTCAGGCGAGCATCAACACCAGCAGCAGCCGGACCGAGCTGTCCTGCTTGGTATCACGCCACTGCAGCCCCCAGAAAGTGAACAACAGCCCACACACGAGAGTTGCAACGACTCAAGCTCACTCTCCGACCTGACAGCCAGTAATCCGCCGCATTCCTATTCGCAATCGCCCCACGAGTCGCAGGTTGTGAGCGTGGCGGAGCAGGTGGAGATCATCCAGGCCCTCGTACCGGGCCGATCGGATCCGGACGACGCGGAACTGGAGCAGAAAGTATACACTAGCTTCGTGCGCGAGCTGCAGTCCGGTCTGTGGATCAAGAAGGTTTGCCAGACGAGCGGCAAGGTGGTGCGACGCACGCTCTTCCTCTCGTCCGACCGTGCGCGGTTGTACTGGCGCACTGCGGGTCGCTCGAAGCGGCCCGTGGCCAAGAGCAGTTTGCGTGTGGCGAGCATCCGGAAGGTGCACACAGGACTGCAGGGTGGTGTCCGCTTGGTGGCCAAGGCGTCGTCCATGCGAGCTGCGCTCTGTCTCAGTATCTCGTGCAGCGACGGCCAACGGCTGGCGCTGGAGGCCCCGGACGAAGCCGCGCGTCAGAAGCTCCAGCGAGGCTTGTCGCGCCTCGCGCAGGAAGCGATTGCGGCCGAGAAACGAGGTTTGGGTGGGGCGGGGCAGGTCGAGAGCTCTGCAGAAAGAGGGGCTAATGGGGAGCGGGATGAAGTCACCATTGGGTTCGAGGCCTTCGACCGAACTTGAACGAGCCGCCAAACATGGAAAATCTGCCGTTTTAATCTGTTTATAGTTTAGTTGGCCAGATCATGGTTTTTGTAATCGGCAGTTTTCCCAGCGGGGGCCAGACACCGAACGGATGGTTCTACGCCTCCTTGGAATCTGTGCGAAGTCAAGTTGCTCTCCATGTACAGAAATCTCGCAAGAAGTGCGAACAATCTCCAGCTGTAAGTGCCCTGCACATATGTGGCACGAGTTACGTCTGTCAGGTCCTGCAACCATGGCAGTTGCCGGGGTAGCCCTTGACCACCGCAACTTTCTCGCCCACGATGCCAAGCCTTCGGCGGTTGTGTGCATTTGCTGCTGCTCTTCTCGTGTCGCTCTCAACGGCGATAATCGAGGGGCCCTCGGACGCTAGAGCACGCTGAACCCGCCTGAGGATACATGCACGTCCAGGAAGTGTGAGTCTCTGTGGTTCCTCCGAAGCGGTGTTTAGCGCAGCTCGGACATTTTACAGACAGAACCCCAGGCCGACGCTCGGTTGCAACTAGCGACACACGTGCGCACTGCAGCCAAGCGCCGTCTGTGGCTTCTCCATGCGATCGCGACGAGGCTGTCTGTCTTCCCGTGGCAGCTGCAGTCGCCATCTCTTTATTCCGGCACGTTGCGCCACGCAATCTGGCGTTTTCGGTGGCTACACCTGCCAACTGCCGGAACGTACGCGCTCTGACTTTGAAGCGCCTCCGAAACGTCCGTGCTGGAACCTTCCTTCCGTCATATGGAGTCCAGCCATCCATATGCCGCAAGAAAGGTTCCCGCCTCGGCCACAAACCAGACTGCAGTGCAGTAAGTCCTCTCATCGGCGTTCTTCCGACTCGACTCGACCGCTCGGAAGCAAGCATTGGCGGCCGCGCGGACGAGCCCCGAGCCGCGTACGCACGTCGCAGTCGCCGCCCACGTCTATAGACAGGCTCCGCCTCCCCTCGCCGCGGCGGACGGCCACCTGCGCCCGCCACCGGAGCGTACGTGCGTCTTTGTCGGCGGCATCTTGGTGCGGCCTTTGGCGCGAGCCAGAGTCTCCTGGCGGCCCTCAAGCCGCAGTCCGCGCGACGAGCACCTCGATTGGGCCACTAACCACAGCGTTCGCCCCCGTATTGACGATTTATCTCGGTCTGTAGCCCCCATCCGCGCCTGGGCCAGAGCTGGAGAGCTGGAGCAGCATGAGCGACGCCGAGCTGGAGGATGCCGGGTTCATGATCATGTCGTCGAACCCAGCGCCCGCGGCCACGGCGGGTCGCGCCAGACCCAAGAACAGCGGCAAGGCGCGCGCCACAGCCAGGAAGGCCTCCACAGCCGTGAAATTGGCCATGGCGGCCACGCGGCCGTCGCACATGCTGAGCGTCTTTGAGCTCTGCAACAGCAGCGAGGAGGAAAAGGACGCGGACGCGGACGCGGAGAGCGCCACGACAGCCGGAGACGCGGACGCTGGGATGGACACGCCCGCGCCGTCGGGCGACGAGAACCACGAGAGCCGTGCGGACGAGGAGACCGAGGACGGAGACGGCGCCACGGGCGACGAAGGCTGGTCCGACCACAACCGCTGGTACTGCAACATCTGCAAGGACGGCGGCGAGCTGCTCTGCTGCGACCGCTGCCCACGCGCCTTCCACATGAGCTGGTACGCCCGTTCATCTCTCTCTCTCCCTCGCGCGCGCGCGCTCTCGCTTGATCTGGATCTCGCCATGTGGAGCTGTGGTGCTGTGTGTGGGTCGAAGACTCTAGTACGGTGGACAACTGTGGCTCGAGGTACTAACAAGGCGGTTCGCAATGCGTTGTGCGGTCCTGTGCAGCTTGGGCATGGGGGACAATGCCATCCCGGACAGCGAGTGGTACTGCAAGATGTGCTCGTACGTGGATCTGTGTGGATCTGCGTGTGGCTGTGTGTATGGCTGTGTGTGTGGCTGACGTGGCTGCGTGTGTGTCTGTGTGCAGAGAGTGCCTGGACCGTCGCCGCGCCAAGAAGGAGTCGAAGGAGAAGGCGCGCGTGATGCGGGAGACGGCCAAGCTGGAGCGCGACGCGCGGAAGCTCAAGGCCAAACAGCTGAAGGAGGAGCAGCTAGCCAAGAAGTCGGCCGAGGCGCTGGAGCACAAGGCCAAGCGCGTGCTGGAGATGCAGGACCGCATCCTGAGCCGCAAGAAGGTCAAGTACAAAGACAAGGAAGAGGAGAAGCTGGGCCGCCTGGCCGAGGACCTCGCGCAGACGGTGCGCACGGCCAAGGAGAAGCTCGAGAAGCTCGAGAAGGAGGATGCGGCGCTGCGCAAGAAGGAGGACGCGCTCAACAAGAAGAAGCGCGGGCTGGACGACATCCCGCCCGAGGTCATGGAGGACGACTCGCACCCGGACAAGCCCGCGTACGTGCACTACACGCTCTCTCTCTCTCTGGACAGTCGGACACTGACAACCTGCTCGTCCTGCTGCTCGGTGTGTGGCTTGTGCGTACGTAGCCCGACGCCGTGCTGCTTTGGCGAGATCGCGCCCAAGTACTCGGGCCAAGTGCTGGCGCTCTGGGACTGCCTCTACGCGTTCCGCGACGTGCTGCAGCTCTCGGCCATGTCCGTGGACCAGTTCGCGCGCGCCTTGAGCCACGGAGCGCACTCGTTTCTGCTCACGGAGGTTCACCTGTGTCTCCTGCAGCTCGTGCTGGAGGACCGCGAGGACGAGGACTACGTGTCGGACGACGAGGACGCCATGGATGACGGCGAGCGCTACCGCTACGAGATCCAGCACGCGCCGCTCACAGTGGGCGTGCCTACGCTCTCCATGCTCAACTCGCTCTCCTGGCCTTCCGTGCTGTGCAACCTCATTGCCGCCGTGCCTCGCTACACGGCCAAGGCGTCGCCGCGCTTCCTGCGGGCCTTCCGGGCGCTCCAGAGCACGGACTACCCGTCGCTGGACGTGGGCCACAAGCTGTCGCTGCTTCGATTCCTCGTGAGCCGCGTGCTGGCCACGGAGAAGGCGCGGCAGCTGCTGGGCAGGCACTTGGGCGAGACCATCCAGGCCACCAAGGCCTACAACCGCGGCGTCATGCAGGACCGCAAGCTTGTGCTGGAGGACGAGAAGAAGATGCGCGAGCGGCAGCGCGCCGAGCTCACGCGCATCATCGAGAGCAACAAGACGTCCATGAAGACGTGGCTCAAGACCGACAGCGCGGTGGACAACGAGCAGGACGAGGCCAAGAGCGACGCCGGGACGGCCAGCGAGTCGGAGCTGGACGAGCTGGCGCACAGCGAGGAGGCGCTGGCCAAGAACGAGGAGGAGCTGGACAGGCTGCAGCAGCAGGCGTTCATCTCGCGGCACGAGTACCTGGCGCGCAAGAAGACGCTGGACCGGCAGCGCGAGCGGCTGCGCCACAAGACGGAGCAGAAGCTGCGCAGACAAAAGGCGCAGGAGCAGCTGGAGCGCCGGCGCGTGGCGGCCAAGAAGGCGCTCACGGACAGCCTGGCCGCGAAAGACCCCGAGTTGCTGCGTAGCGCCATCGACAAGGGCAAGGAGTGCGGCCTGCCGGAGCGGATCATCGTGTCGGCGAGCCACGTGCTGGAGATCCTGGACGCTGAGGACGCCCGTGAGGAAGAGGCGGCCGCCAAGAAGCGCGCGCTGAGCGAGCAGCTACGCGAGTGCTTTGTGCGCTCGGAGCCGCTCGGGCGCGACCGGGACCAAGTGCGCTACTGGCTGCTACAGGGCGACGCGCAGCGGCTGTACGTGGAGCGGCCGGGCCCTGCGGACAAGCTCAAGTGCAAGTACGAGGCCATGGCCAAGAGTGGCTCGCCCAGGGTGGGGGTGGAGCAGCAGGACGACGAGGACGACGGCTGCAGCGCCACGTGGGCTTGCTACTCGTCCCAGACGGAGCTCAACTCGCTCATGAAGGCGCTGGACACGCGCGTGCCCCGCGAAGCGCAGTTGCGCACGGCGCTGACGGACAAGATGGCCGAGCTCACGAAGGAGATGCCCGTGTCCAAGCCCGGCTTGCTCATCTCGGACCTCTTGAACGACGACGGCGGCCACGGGAAGAAGCGCGGCCGGAGCCACGCGGCCGGAGCGGCCACTGGCGACGCGTCCGGCTTTGTGGACTGGCGCAACGAGAAGCGCGCGACGCGTACGGGCGTGCAGCACGTCGTGCCCAGCGTCGAGGCCTTGCGTCGAGAACTCGTGCAGGCCGAGCAGTGGATCTCCAAGTGTCTGCGCGACCACGGCTCGAGCTGGCACGAGCGGAAGGAGGACGGCCAGAAGGCTTGGCTCGCGGCCGTCCAGGCCGCAGAGACGGTGGCGGACGTTGCGGCGTCGCTCTTGGCGCTGGAGAGCGAGGTGCTGTCCTTCCAGGTGCAGGCGCAGCGAGGAGCGGCGGCGACAGTACCTGCGAACGCCACGGCGTCGACCGACACCACAGCCAAGAGCGCCGCTGCGGCCAGCGAACAGGACAAGACGGAGGACAAGAGCGACGGCGAGGAGGACGAGGAGGACGAGGAGCTGGTGGACGCGCTGGCGGACGACGGGACGCTGTTGTGGCCGTCCAAGCACTGCCGCGAGCGGTGGCTGGCGAGCGTGAAGCGCGGCGAGACGGTGGCCATCATGGCCACGGCGCTGGCGTCGCTGGTGCACCGGCTGGAGGTGCTGGGCTTCTCGGACGCGTCGGTGGAAGACGCCGCCATGGTCTCGACGCGCGCTAAGAGCGAGAAGGAGAAGCGCTCGCGCAAGGAGCGCGCGGCGCAGAAGAAGCAGAGCCAGGAGGAGGACGCGCGGCTGCACGAGTCGGTGGACGAATGGGAGGAGGACTGCTACCTGTGCAGCGAAGGCGGCGAGCTGCTCTGCTGCGACGGCTGCCCGCACGTCTTCCACTACTCGTGCATCGGGCTGCGGCGCATCCCGCGCGGCAAGATCTTCTGCCACGAGTGCGACGCGTCCGTCAAGCCCGTCTTCCCCGTGCACACCCGGACGCGAGCCAAAGAGACCAAGGCGGCGTCGGCCAAGCGGCCGCAGCGCTCTCGCTCGCCCTCGCGGACCCGGAAACGCACCAAGCTGGACGACTCGGAGGACTCGGAGGCGTCCGACTCGGACAACGCGTCCAGCGTGGCCTCGTCCTCGGCTGCAGCCCGGAGCGGCCAGCCTCGTCCTCGACGAGCGGCGCACGTGGAGCGCCACGCGAGCGGTGGCGCCAGGAGCGCGGAGGACCAGTGGGACGTGGACTGCAGCGTGTGTGGACTCGGGGGCGAGCTGCTCTGCTGCGACGGCTGTCCGCGCGCCTTCCACGTGGGCTGCATCGGCCTGGAGCGCATCCCGGACACGGAGTGGTTCTGCAACGAGTGCAACTTGCAGACCTGCGGCGCCTGCAAGAAGAACAAGATCCGGCTCGACTCGCATGTCATTTGCGGCTCGGAGGACGGCACCAAGGGCTGCGAGCGCGTCTTCCACCTGGTACGTGAGCGTGTGGGCCGTCTCGGAGGACGTTCGTCGGGTGTACTGGCGTGACTCACGTGTGTTTGGGTGTCGCGCGGTGTCCTCCTCGTGTGATAGAAATGCGCCAAGCTCAGTGCCGTGCCCGAGGACGACTGGTACTGCAAGAAGTGTCGCGCCAAGCTGCAGCTCTAAGGTATGAGCGCGTCCTGGGCCCGCACTCTAGACACTAAACCGCAGGCTGGCTGGCTCTGCACAGACGCCCAGAGGAGCTGCAGCCACGAGAGCTCGAGGACGCAAGCAGCAGCAGGAGCAGCAGCAGGAGCAGGAGCAGGAGAACAGGAAGATGGTGATGAATACAGGACAGGCCCCTCGTTCTAGCTGCCACCGAGACGGACCAGGGGAGTGCGAGTGCTTTCACGAGGCTGGTGGCGGCCGGCCGGCCGCGGAGAAGACGCCGTGCCACTGCCGAGCCACGCGTTCCCAGCGGTACTGCTCCCTCGCAAAGCGCTTCATGCGGTGACGCAGCGCCGAGACCTGCCGCTGATCGTGCGCGGCGTCGATGACGCGCTGCACCCAGAGCTCGAGCCACTCCGGGTCGCCTTCTGACTCGTCGCAATGCACATCAACAGCCACGAAGGACGTGGAACAGGTCAGCAGCGCCAGGAGCCGAGCACTTGGAACGTCCTCGTGACGTACCTATGGCGTTGTGTCGCAGTGCGCGAGGCCCGAGGTCGAAGTCGCCGCAAGTCTCGGGCAGCGCCGAGCCCGGCAGGCGACTCGTGATGGGGACGGCGCCGTTGGCCATGGCCTTCATGAGCGACACGCAGCTCGTCTCGGCGAACGTGGTGGGGTAGAGGTAAAAGCCGGCGCGCGCGTACTCGTGGGCCAGTCGCGCGTGGTCCACGAGCCCCACGTAGCGCACGCCGGGCGACGTGGCGAGCAGCTCGAGTGTCTCGTTGTGCCAGGCGCTGAAGTTGGCCATGTGCTTGGGTCCCCAGGAGAGGAAGGCCGGCGTGAAGCCGTAGAAGACGGAGAGCTCGGCCGACGGCACCGCCGCGCGGATCCGCGGCCACACGCGCAGCAACGGGAGCAGGCCGCGGTTCGGAGCGCTGCCGTACACGAAGCTCGTGGCGAGGTTGGCGCCGTCAGCGAAAAAGCGCGCGTCCAGTGCGTTGGCGCTCACGACGACTTTGGGCTGCAGCGAGGCCGGGAACTGGGACGCGTGGAAGCGGCTGAGACACAAGATGGCGTCCACGTCCTGCAGCAGCGCCACGGACTGCTTGGCGTCCTCGGACGGCAGGTCGTGCACCCAGAAGACCTTTTGCTTGGCCGTGCGGGCCAAGGCCAGCGAGATGTGGTACCTCCACGCCACGAAGACGTCCACGCCGGCGTCGTCCGGGTCGTACGCGTCGTGTGGATACCACTGCACGCCGTTGTGGTCGTCGTGGTCGTCGTCAAGGTCGTCAGCGCCAGAGGAGACGTCCTCAAGTGGCGGGTTCCCGTACACTTCGACCCAGTAGCCGAGCTGCTGCAGCGCCTGCGAGAGGAAGACGACGGCTTCCTCCGAGCCGCCGAGGCCCGAGCCACGCAGAGACGACGGGCCCCAGTTCCCCCACCACGACTGGCCATATTCGTGGCAGTAGAAGGCCACCACCACCTTGTGCGTCGGACGTGGACGCTTGTAGACGCTTCTGCCGCGCGTCCGGAAGACGTGATGACTCTCGGCCGCCGCTGTGACGAGCTGACGCGCGTCGCCGCGCTGGAACTCGCGCTGGGAGTTGAGCAGCGCCGCCAGGTTGTACCCGAGGCGGAAGAGCGTCGGGTGTCGCGTCACGGCGGCCTCCAGCAGCTCAATGGCGGTCTGGGCTTGGCCGGTCTGGGCCAACGCGTGGCTGTACGAAAGGTAGGCTCGCTCCCGTGCGTGTGGACTCACGTGGTCATGCTCTGGTGTACTTGTCCCAAGGGAGAAGAAGGTGGCGTCCCCGAAGGCGGCGAAGACGTCGACCAGCTGCTCGAAGGCCTCCTGTCGCGCGTAAAAGGCCGTGAGCTGGCTCATGGCCTCGAGATCGGACGCGTTGAGCTGCAGCGCGAGTCGCAGCTCGCGCTCGGCCAGTTGCGGCTCGTCCAGCGCCAGGTATGCCACGCCCAGGTTGGCGTGGGGCCACGACACGTGCGGGAAGGCGGTCGCGGCGGCCGTGAGCTGCTCCACGGCGCGGTGGAGCTGGCCCGTCTGGAGGAAGAGCACGCCGAGCAAGTGCGAGGCATCCACGTGCCGCGGATTGGCACGCAGCACGCGCGTGCAGACGCGCTGGGCCCCCGCAAAGTCCTGCGTCTGCTGGAGCTCGAGGCCGCGCTGCATCATCAAGTGCAGCCGCGAGTCGACGGCGACCTGGTCGCTGAAGCCCACGGCGCTGCGAGTCGGCTGGATCACGAGCTGGAAGCGCGGCTGGTGGCGCCGGACGAGCGGCTGCAGTCGACTGGAGACGTCGTGCATGGCCTCGTACGCGGCTTCGACGCTCGCGGTGGTGCCTCGCGTGTCAAAAAGCGGCGCTGCGGGCGTCTGCGCGGCCAGTTCGGCTCGGATCCGACGCAGGACGCGCGGGTGGGATGTGAGGTACACGGCCACACGCTCGTACTCCTTGACGCTGTGTGGCGAGAGCTCCGGGAAGCGTAGTGCTGTCTGCAGCAGCGCCGCGGCCACGCGGGACGGGAAGGCGTCGCCCCAGAGCGTGAGCAGCGGCACGTGCGCCCAGAGCGCGTCGGCCGCCGTCGAGTGCGCCGTGTAGACGAACGAGTCGAGGAAGAGGTCGGCCAGCGTCAAGCGCGTCAGGTGCGTCTGCTTGTCCACACGCGGCGCAAAGATGAGTCGAGAGCCCCGTACGCCGTGCGCTTGAGCCTGACGTCGCAATTCGCTCTGCGTGCGAGTCGCGTCGGCTCCCGAGGGCGCCAGCAGCCACAACACGCTGTGTGGCGTCTGACGCAGCACGCTCATCCACACGGCGAAGGACTGACGCTCCATCTTGTTGATGGTGTTGAAATTGCACAGCACGAGCGCGTCCGGAGCCGCTGGCAGGCCGTGAAGAGAGCGGTTCCCATGGCTGCAGGCCGCGTCTCGGGTGGCACAAACGGGCAGCGCGGCGTCGTACGCGTTCGTCTGGTACGTGTGGGGCAAGTAGGCGACCTGCTCCGTCATGCTGGCCGCCGCAGCTTCGGGTGGCATCACGACACGGTCTACTAGCGCCCAGTCCGTGAAGCTCGAGCCCACGGTGCCCGGGAAACCGAGGTAGTTGACCCCCACGCGGCCAGGCCGCAGCGCCGGGATGCCCTGTCGGGCGCCTTTGGTGTGCGCCATGAGGTCCACGAGCACGTCCACGTCGTCCCGCGCGATCTGCTGCGCCGCCTGCAGGTCCGAGAGCGCCGCCACGTCCCGGAAGACGTCGCAGTGCCGCTGGAACTGCTGCCGCCACTCGCACGCTCGGGTCGGGCCGTAGGAATAGCACAAGCTGCGGATGTGACGGCCCAGAGCCGCGTGCTGCTGCATGAGGCCAAGCGTGAGGTGCCCCATCGGGTGGTCGCGGAAGTCGAAGCTCAGATAGCCCACCTTGAGCACTCGGGCCGGCCGAGTGCGCGCCAGGCGGTCGCTGTCGGCCCAAGGAGACGGGAGCAGCGCCAGTGTGCTCGGCTGCTCGTACCTGTGCGCGTAGGCGACGGCCAGACGCCTGCGGAAGGCGTCCGGGAGCTTGAGCAGCGTGGAATCGTACGGCAGCAGCGAGATGCCTGCATGGTGAGCGCTGTCGTGTAAATCTCGCGTGGTGCGAGCCACGAGGCGCAGCTCCAGCTCCTCCAGACCGCTCCAGACGCAGAGAAGCCGCTGCGCCGTCATGATGTCTGCCAGTGCGTGAGCGTCATCGGGTGCGAGTGCCAATGCTTGGCGATGCACCTCCAAGGCGCGAGAGATGAAGCCGCTCTCCTTGAGGAAGACGCCCTTGTTGTTCATGGCGGCCAGACGGCCGTCCAGCGTCGCGGAGCTCGAGATGGCGCGGTCCTGGTGCCACAAGGCCTGCTCCAGCTGGCCCTGCTGGAAGCGGACGCGCCCCAGGTCCATGTGCGCGCCTCGGTGCGTCGGGTCGAGCTGCAAGACACGCAGATTGAGCTGCTCCGCGTCGTGGAGGTGGCCGAGCGCCAGCAAAGCCGACGCCTTGTTGTAGACCGCGGCCACAAAGTCCGCGTCGGCTTGCAGCGCGGCGTCAAAGTGCTCCAGCGCCTCGACGAGGAAGACCACGCTCTGCGGCCCGCGGGCGCGCGCCAGGAAGCCCAGGTTGTTGCGGATGGAGGCCACGTTGGCCAGGTCGGCGGTGGCCTCGGCCACCTGCAGGCCGCGCGCCAGAAGCTGGCGCGCCTGCTCGTGGTCGCCGTGGTGCTCGCCCACCAGCATGGCCAGGTTGTTGTACGCGCCCGCGAGCCCCGGGAAGGCGGCGATGGACTCGTGCAGCAGCTGCTGGCTGCGCGCGACGTCGCCCGTGCGCGTGGCGACCCGCGCTTCGTTGTACAACCGCACGGCGCGGCCCACCGTGGCCTCGTTCTCGGGCGTGGCGACCACCACGCCGCCATCTCCAGCGGCTGCTAGCCGCGCCACGCTCGCGCATAGCAGCACGAGCGCCAGGCAGGAGACAGCAAAGCGCCGCATGGGATTTGGACGCGGAGGCTGGCCACCGTGCGTGACCCCGAAAGATCGCGACGCGTTTTGATGTGCCAAACGAAAGGGGTGCTACTGGCCAAAGTACCGGTTGTCTTGAATTCGTCCACTACAAAACCGGTTGTCTTGAATTCGTCCCATACAAAATCCGTGATGTTTGGAACCTCCTAAACTTGATGCTTTGCGGAATGCGCTACAACGCATGTGATGTAGCGCATACCGCAAAGCATCAAGTTCGGGAGGTTTTGGTCCAAGGAGATAGTCGGGGATGCACGAATTTTTTATTTTATTTATAATTGTGCATAAAGTTCAGGAGGATTCAATCTGCGTATGACATAAGATAGGTTCTAACAGAGTGTTGGTCGAGAACATGGCGCGCTTCTGGGAGTGCACAATTTTAAACTTGAAAACTCTATGTTTCCATTTTTGTGGCACACACTAAATGTCTTTTACTCGGCCGGAGTAAGACATTTGGTGTGCTTTACACAAAATAGGAGATGGACTGAACAATCCTGCCCACGCTGCCGCGGAACGAGCTCGCTGCCTGAAGCGCGCACGATCTTCCTGATGGAGAAGCTACTCGGCCAAGTCTTCAACAAGACTCGCCGCGTGCTGCCGAGCAAGCTCGAGCTCGACGGGTTCTGTGAGAAGTTGCAGCTGGCCGTCGAGTA
>JAADYJ010000288.1:0-26989 GCA_023338205.1 Halophytophthora polymorphica
CCTCGTTTACCTGGTCACCGACGACTTTGCAGCACTTGCGATGGCCCAGCCGTGCCTCGCTCTCCGAGATCGGGCGCAGCCGCACGGCCACCTGCGCGCACACACGACGCCTGCAGTTAGCCAAATCTGCAAGTGGCGGCTCGTCTACAGCGGCTACAACGCCTGCAGACGCACCAACATGCCGTCCGTGCAGCCATCTGCCGCGTCCGCGAGTGGCGAGCTCATGCTGTGCCGTTGCGGGCTCGCGCGGACGACTTGGCCGTCCCTGGCGCGCGCTTTGAGGCCGATGGTTTTGCGGTTTGGCTGCGCTTTGATCTCTGGAAACGGGCATCTGGCTGCCCCGCGGGAAGCTGCGCGCATTTTCATGCTCGTCTGTGTCTTGGAGGTTTGTCGTCTTGTCGCCGTAGCACTACAGTGCGCGCCATAATTATACGAAGAAAATAGGATTTTCGATCTCCACTTACATTTTTGTGTGATTTGCAAACAGAAAGGACTTGTCACAATCGTGACAAGATGCCATTTTGGCCGCGACAAAATTATACGAAGGTCTGCAATCGCGGTTTCAGCTCGCGTTTGGGGTCGCAGACACGACCCTAGTCGTGTCTGCAGTAGGACGTCACTGCAGCGGTCACTCATCGAGTTCACAAGCTCCGAGATCGTCTCCATGTCAATGGCGCCCCATGCAGCTTGGACAGCACTCTTGAGCTCGTTCACGTTGCTGTACTGCTTCCCCGCGTCGTACACTTTGCGCACGATGATTTCCCACAAGCTTTCTATCGGATTCAGGTGAGAGTGCCGGCCAATCGAGAACGGAGATGTTCACGTCTGAGAGGAAGGCCTTGGTGGATGCGGACGCGTGGATGCTGGCATTATCGTGCCGAAAGATGTAGGCACCGTCGTGGATCTCATCGCCGAAAGGCAGCAGATGCGTAGTCAACGTTTGCTGGCACTCAAAGGAGTCCTGCCGGCCGACAGAGTGGCCAGTCGGGCTTTTCCCTTCGCCAAGAAGGCACCCCAGACCATTAGCCACCGTTTGACGACTGGAGAACGTCTGCGGCTGTTCGCAGATGTCTTGCCAGTAGTATTTCAAACCGTCTGAGCCGACGGCCCAGTCAGTGCGCTCGCGGATGCGATTCTTGGCCCAGTTGACGCGCTCGCTGCGATGTCGCGCGGCCAGTCGTGGAGTTTTCTTGCGCTTGCTGTACTTTAGACGAGGAGCAGCCTTGAGGACACGCTGCACGGTGCGCTTGGAGACAGACAAGTTCAGCGTGGACTTGATACTCGACGCGGACATTCCGGGCTGCTTTGCTTCCTTCCGGACCTGGCGAATGCCGCGTTCAGTCAGCTTGGGCCGTCCTGGCCGCTTGGTCGCCCCGTAGCCATCAGGGTTGCGAAGGATGGTGCTGACTGTGCCCGCTACTTGGTTTTTGAAAATCAGCCAATGAAATTCATGCTATGGTACCTGCCAGTTTGAATTTTCGAGCGCGCAACAACAAGAGCACGAGCATGAGGCTGGGCTTGTCGGACAGCATGCGCTCTGTGGCCTCCGTGCAGACGGAGCCCGTGCAGCCGCAGACCGTGTGGGAGGCCAGACGCCAAGCGCCGCGCCCTGATAGCGGCACGCAGAGTCAACAGAGCAGTCAGCCGCAGCGCAAGGCAGCGCAGAACACGCGAGCCGCACAGAGGCGAGAAGAGACAAAGCGGACGCGCACCACGTAAGGATCGCAGCACAAGCGTTTGCTGCTGACTTGGCGCTAACCCTTTTTGTGTATGGTATGTGCGCAGTAGTAGGCGGACCATGGCCACTTCTTCAGTAGCTTTGGCCGTTGCACTAAGCATTCTTTTGGCTGCAACTGGCACGGTGCTGCTCGGCCCGCCTATGCAGGAGTGGCGAGAAGGTGCCGCGCACGTCCACGAGCAGTTCGCACAGCTGGAGGGCAGTATGCTGTCACTCGGAGAAGATACGAATCGCCTCAAGACGACGGCCAAGGTCTTCCTACAAAGCTGTCAGGACCTGCAGGTGTCCGCCGTGGCTAGGACGGAGTTGATAGCCAACTCCGCTACGCAGAGCCTCAGCGAGCAAGCGAAAGAGAGGGTGGAGCTTCACGCTGCCGTGACGAAGGAGGCGTTGGAGTTCCACGCGAAGCAGAAGCAGCGCATCCACGAGACGCGCGAGCGGTTGCTCAGCATGAACCTCACTCTTCCAGTGCAGGTGCTGATCAAACCTATGCCAACATTCTCCAACGGAGTGGAAGGCGAGCTACGGGATCGGACAAGTCACGAACGCAGCATTGTGAACGAGTTGTCCGCACCGCTAAAGAGAGACTTTACGCCCAAGACACTCGACCAGGTTGCGAGCGCGATGGAGGAGATCGCGTTCTTCGCCGAAAAGTCGATGCAGCAAGATGGCAACGATGGATCCTACCAGCGTATGAGTGTCCAATCCATTGGCATTCAGACGGTGGCTCAGGCTTCTGAGACGAGCCCTGAAAGCGGGGTGAGACCGTCGTCAAGCAGCAGCAGCAGCAGCAGCAGCTCCGCCTTCGTCTTCTACGCGCTCGTGGCCTGCATCTCAATCGGCTACCTGTGGAACGCAGTGACCGACACGCGGAAGGAGCTGAAGCAAGACGACCGCGCGTGGTCACCAGTTCCGAAGCTCTGTCACCATCTGAAGGAGTTTTTGATCTCAGTCGTGGTACGTTGTGTTATAGCTGGTTGGCACGCGTTTCATTGAGCTTTCCGCTGACGGGTTCTTGCACTGGTTGCGCGGAATTGACTCATGGCGGTGCTGCAGGTGGTGGACGACCTGAGAGGGCTGAACGGTGGCGCCAAGGATGGTGATGGTAGTGCGAACGCTTTACAGGAAGGCGTCTAGCTGTAAACGCAATGGCGATACGACGACTTAGTACAATAGGAGGAAGGAGGACGTGCCGGCCAGTTGATGAAGGTTCGCAGTAAATTTTGTTTAAGCAGAATGAAGGAAGCTACTCTCGATGCTCCGCTTTCTCACGCTGTGCCAGTCAGGAAGTCACTCATGTACTTCGAGGAGCGATCAACAGACTCATAGAAGGCGAGGTTCAAGCTAGACACGCTCGAACGACTTGGAACCGTGGCGGACGTCCACACCTTTGGTACCCGTCGCTGGTGACGGCATGGCCGACGGCGCGCCCTTGCCTTGGCCACCGATGGCTCGGCGGATCAGCTCCTTCTTACGCTGGAACTGCGTGCGCACAATGGCCGGTGTGTCCGAGATGTTGTCCATGAGCAGGTAAACGATGAGTAGCGCGGCGTGCTCCAGGACCAGTGCGACCAGGAAGCGCGAGGGGATGTCCAGACATGAAAAATCCGGGTCCATTCTGCTCCAGCACAAGCCAAGTCGCAACGCTCAGGCACGCTATGATGGTGAAGCGCAAGTTTAGACCGAGAATACGCACGCACCTGAAATCTGCCCCATCGAAGTGTTTGAGGGCGACACACTGCGTGATAAAGTACTCCAGCTCGCCGGAGCTGACGCAGATGAGTCCCACGACCACGAAGACGGCCAATATGAGCGTGATGAAGAGCATCTTCTCCCACTGACCGATACTGTTGGCTTTGCGCGGCACCGGTCGGCGACGCAGCAAAACTAACTTGGTGAAGCAGTTGCGGATGTGAACGAAGTTGTTGGCGAGGCCTGCCAAGGCGCAGAAGGGCCACACCACCGAGAACATGACCACAAAGCCCTGCACGATACCAGCAGCCGATGATCTCAGTCAGAACGCGAGCAAACATATCGGCCCAGGGAACAAAACTGTTCAAACTCGTACGTATTGGATGACCATCCGCAGGTAGTCCGGCTGACGAGTGTATGACAACCAAACCACAAGCATGAGTCACCATCATCACGCTGGCAGCAAAAGCGTTCCTCTCGAAAGTTAATGCAACGTCGCACTTACGAAGGCGTTGTAGAGTGAGAGTTGGCTCTCTTCTAGCACGTCGTCGGCCGTCAAATCTATCAGACCCACAGGCAGCCGAAGGTTAGAATTGCTTCCTGCAACGATCACGAGTCAAAATTAGTTGGACGAGTCCAACAAGGTAACGGTGACCTACACTTTTCGTTCTCGAAGCCCTCCAACGTGTCGATATTCACCCCCAACGCTTCTTCCAGGTACGGGATCCGGATCGGTGTCATCATTTGGAGCTACCAAAGGCATTCCACAAGCACCAGAAAACCATTAGTTCCCATCCACAGAGCTTGCGGATTGACCACGACGTACCTCAATTTTGATCTTGAAGGCCATGGAGGCTGAGGACGGCGGGTGGACCGCGTCATTAGGCAAATTCTCGAAGGACGACTGGTACTCGGAAAGCGCAAGCAGCGTCTCCGCCGGGTTGGCTCGCATGATCTTCCTCGCCAGCTTGGAGGCTCGCAGTGTCTCTCGACGGAAAGCGTACGGCAGCGACGTATCAATGAGTAAATTGAGCGCCTGTGTGATCAGCAGCGGCGTCACGAGAGCGGTACTCATGTCGATGACGCCGTTCTCCCAGTCCACCGTGAGCTTCTTGTATGTGAAATTGTCCGAGAGCCAGGTCTCCACCTCCTTGCCGAACGGGACAATCACGAAGGCGATGAGGATGAACCAGAGGAAGAAGGAGATCCAGTTGATAGCGAACATGCGGTTGATCATCGTGCGCTGGAACTGCGCCTCCGTCACGTGGTTCTCGCGCGCCACGAAGAAACGGATAAGTTTCACGCTCAGCAGGTACACGACCATATCGAGCGAGATGCCCAGCAGCAAACCTTGCACGAGGATATAGAACCAGCGCCCGGAGAAGAGCGTCGGACGCTCCGTGTCGAAGCATGAGAGGAAGGCCACGCAGTGCGAGCACTCGCTGCACACGGGCGCCATCATGGCCGCCGTGTACCATTGTACGAAGAACGTGATGCCCAGCACGTACGTGGCGATGAAGAGGGTGAAGACCACAAAGGTCTGCATGTACGCCGGGATGCGCCATAATGGGTTGTAGTACGGCTCGCGGAAGAGAACGACACCACTCGAGTCCACCACGTCGCGGTACCCCTGTGGTTTGAAGGTGGCGTTGGGATAGTCGGCTTCCTTGAACAAGCGCAAGTTCCAGGCGTCGTTGAGCAAATTGTTCTGCCGCGTCCAAGCTTTGAGAAAGTAAGTACCCCAGACCGTGACCGTGCTAAAGCCGAAGATGCAGAGCGCACGCATGTACTCCATGACGCCAACCCAGCGGCAAGCCAAGTAGACGGCCGAACCACACACGGCCGGGATCATGAGACACTTGGTGTACACGAACACAAAGCTGAAGTAGAAGGCCACGCGCTCACCGTAGTGGTAACGCAGCTCGTTCGTGATCTCCTGCGATTTCCACCACCATTGGCCACATTTGGCCAGTAGCATGCTGTCCACCTGACGGTTGTGCAGCGGGAAGCACGAGTAGATGATAGGGTCATTGCGGTTCTCATCTTCGATGCAGATATCAGCGCCCGGCGGGTTCAACTCCTTCACGTCTGAAGTGGACGTAATGATACGCGCGATAGTTTGTAGCCGTTCGGCCGGCGTAAACTTGCTGTCGTCATCCACAGAGATCTCCTGCGAGTCGTCGTATAGATCGTCATAGGCTTCGGGCGACTGGGCAGCGCCAATGCGGCTGGATGCAATGAGCTGCTCAATCTCGGAGGGCACTTCGCCAACCGCTCCGATCTGCAGCCATCGCTCGAGTACCAGTCGACTCTTCTCGATCTGCAGTCGCGACGGCGTCGGACGAAGCAGTAGAACCATGTACTTGCGCGAGTACAAGGAGCTTGGGAGCACGGACACCTCGAGTCCAGCGTTGATACAGCGGCTAAGCACCTCCATCTGCCTCTTGCCGATGGCGTCAAGGCCATTGCGAGCTAAGATGCGTGGCGTCGTGGGCTTGTTATGCAGGATAAGTGCGAACTCGTACTTGATACGGAAGTCTGCCATCCCAGGCGGGGTCGCGTCACCCTTCTTGCGTGAAGACCAGATCGTGGGCAGCGACTTGCGCAGCTTGGCCATGGGAGACGAGTAGCGCTGTGACGGCGTTGCCGTTGCATCCGCGACCACAGACGGCGTCAAGTGCTTCACCAGACTGCCCAGAGACTTGGTGTACGTACGCGGTCGAGGCGCCGGCTCCTGGACATGCCACTCGTCGAACCCGCTGTAGCTTTTCACGCGACGGTGAGTGAAGCGCTGGCGTCTCTCATTTCCCTCTGTTTCGGTCTCCTCGACGTCACCATCGCCGTCATAGCGCGGGAATTCTAGCGCCAAAGCGTCCATCACTGCACCACTCGATTGCGTGTGCACGAGCAAGTCTTTGCGGGAGCCGATGCCGCCACGCACGCTCAAACGGTGGTGGCGGACCTCAGAGGGCATTGCCTCGCCCCAGCCGCTCTCCAGCTCGTCGGCGCCGGCATCGTGCGTCACTGAGGCTATCTGCAGGTCCTGCTGGTCGTCGAAGCTGCGTGTGCGTCGCAAGGCGGCATTAGCATCCGGCAGTTCGCTGCCTTCCATCATTGCGACTTTTTCGAGGACCAACTATCGCGCTATGAGCCAGGAGAGACGAAAGTCCACAGCAGAAAGCCAGCCGCCCGACACGGCCAGCCTGTTGTCTGCTGGGATCCTACAAGTGGGAGGCGGGCTCGGTCCAACCAAATTCGCGTCTTCGGAGCGCTTCAGCTTGCGGAGTCTGCAGGCTGCAGATGCGAACGCTCATGAGTTTGATGGTCCGTTTCGCATTGAACAGCCGCGTCGCTTCGTGCCCGAGCTGACTCGGCCGGGGCTCCTTCTTCACTCAGTGAAACCCGTGACCAGCTTTGAGCTACAGCTCAGAAGTGGACGAAAAGCGAGCATGGACCCGCAGACTGCTGAGGCTGGGGAGGCCTACCTCAACGCCATGGGCTTCCGGTCGCTCATCGAGTGGATGACGGCCGAGGCGCTGCTGTCGAGACCTGAAGACCCGATCGCTTTCATCCGCTCGCTGCTGGACGAAAAGATCGGCGAGGTTCGTACTTGCGCTATCTCCCGGTTGCTACTACGCGCGAGCGAATTTAATGCTCTTGTCTCGGCTTGTTTGCTTCGATACGCAGCGGAAAGTCGGCGAGAAGTTCCAGGCGGAGCACACACTGACATACATCAAGCAGTGCTACGCTGCTGCAAGGTGCAATATGAGACGCTTGCTCGGTCAAATCTGTAGCTCGCAGGTTCCGTGAGCGACAATACCTCGGGTGAGAAGGACAGGACAATCTCGCTAATGACTTGGACTTTTCTGTGAGCAGTGCATCCGCTGACGAAAATGGCCGGATCCTCATCAAGCCGCGGAAGAGCGCGTACGTTCCCTTCCAGTGCTACCTATGTTGAGTCAAATCCCTTATCCTACGCGTGCTTTTGTGGCTGGGATGCCGTTATTGTGGCCCATTGCTTATTCGAATGGACGCCATACAGCCCGCCTTCAGCTAGTGCCAGCGTGCCAATTTCCCCCGAGGTCGGGACGGACCCGGTGCTGGTTCACCGACTCAACAAGATGGAGCACGTCATCCAGGCGTGCCGCTCCATCGGCGCTGAGCTGAACCCTACAGAAGGTCTTGTTCGCTGCGATCTTGCCCCCAATTGGCACTTTCGTTGCTTTGTCGAAGGAGATGACGCTGAAGGCCAACAACTCGATATTGTTGTGCTGCATGCCATGCCGGTAGCAACGAAGATCATCATCAAACAAGCCTGCTCTGTCCTGAATGCCGAGCGTGCAACGCTTTTCATCCACGTGAGCATCAATCCCTGCGTAATACGCCATTATCACTACCCGGCGAAGCACTTACAATGCTCACAATACGATTGGGAATGGCACAGGAGAGATCGACCAACATGTTGGTGCTCAAGGTGTCCGAAGGTGCCTCTGACATCCGCGTGCCTTTTGGAAAGGTGCGAACTCCCTGCTAGGTGCCACGTGTTCCCATTTTGCTCGTGATATGAGGTGTGATCGCACTTCTCACCATACACGTGCTCTTTACAGGGGATCGCCGGCACAGTCGCAGCCACGGGGAAGTCCGTGAACATCGCGGACGCCTACGCGGACCCAAACTTCGACTCGCAGTATGACCAACGGAATGGCTACCAAACGCGCGCAATGTTGTGTGTGCCCGTGCGCAATGGCGACAACAACATCGTGGGCGTCATGCAGGTGCTCAACAAGGTCTCAGCGGACAAGACGCAGAGTTTCTCGGACGAAGATGAGGAGACCCTGACCATCCTGGCGGCACAGGCTGGCGTCGCACTGCACAATGCCGAGACGCACGCTATGGCCTGCATCTCACGCGAGCGCGTCAAAGAGGTGCTCAGTATCGTCCAGGACATGCACCGCGACTTGGGCTTCATCTCGCTCATGTTCACGATCTCCACGCGCGTACAGAAGTTCGTTAACTCGGACCGCTGCACGCTCTACATTGTGGACCGCACCAAGAACGAGCTCTGGACGCTACAGGGCGAGGTAAACATCCGCGTGCCCATGAACCAAGGTATCGCCGGCGCTGCGGCGCAGAACAACGTGGCCGTCAACCTGGCCAATGCCTACGATGATCCGCGCTTCAATAAGGATTTTGACCAGAAGCATGGCTACAAGACGCGCAGTGTGCTGGCCATGCCTCTGCGCAATGCCATGGGTGAAGTCATCGCGGTCGTGCAGCTCATCAACAAACTAGACTCGAGCGGCGTCTTCTCAACCGATGACGAGGAGTTGCTAGGGTCCTTCCTTCTAATTGCGGGTCCAATCCTCGACACTTCGCACTCGCACTTGCCCAAATCTTCGGCGCACAACAAGGAGGAGACTGGCAGTGAGTTCATGGGCAAGACGCGAAGCAGCCAGGACGTCATTGAGATGAACGTCATCTCGGAGAACGACGAGGAAGAAGCGTAGAAGCCCCAACCTAACCAAGTTAGATCGACCCAGTGACGCCGTCGTGGCAGTAAAGCTTCGAGACGTTGGGGACCTTTTAAGCAGGTTGATCGACTTCTTCTAAGCCCACAGAGCACACAATCGACATAATTCAACGCTTGAAGCTCGGCGACACGTTCAGACGACCCCGACGAAAATACACGCTCGATTTTCCGCCCCCAAACCAAAAGTCGAACCGCATTAATACCATGAAGCTGATGAAGTCTCCCCCTCGAAGCGTTGGAGCGAGCTCCCCACTTCGAGCAAGGACCCCCCAACTACACAGCTCGTCGTCTGCATCAGTCGCGAATGATTCGCAGCTCCTGCGAGCAATTCAGACACTCGATAAGTTCTGGAAACCCAAGGGGTACGCGCATGCGGAGCATGCACTTCTCGACATGGCCACACTTCCGGCCCCAGAGCAGCCAACGCTGTCCCCCCTTTCGGACGCGCTTCGCGACGCACTGTGCGTTTTGCTGGAGCTCACTGCCCGCTTGGATAACTCTGGACCGGAGAAAAAAGCGGAGTTAGAGACCGCATGTGCCGCACGGGTGCTCACTTGTCTCAAGCGCTTCGTTGCTGGCTGGAAGATGTCGGCGTACACGCTAGTGGGGGAGTGCTGCGAACACAAATGCGAGCAACATATGGTCCAGCTCGCCTTGTTGTGTGTCCTGTTCCGAATGTGCCGAGAGCCACAGCTAGCGCGCAGCATCGTGAAGGAGGAGCTGCACATGTTTCTGGGCGATATGTGCGCTGTCAACGGTTCCCACACGAGTGATCCCCACGGCAAGAGTGGCCTACCAAGCACATCGACGGTCGATAACAGTTCGAGAAAACAATTTGATCCACTCGACCTCCTGATCGCAGTTGACCCCTTCGATTGGTGCTATCAGCCGTTATGCACTCGTTTGATGAACGAGGACAGCCACGTCTTCCTGGTGCCTCTAGGGACTCGATCTTTGGTGTCTGTGCTAAGAGGAACATCACTCCCCACGGACGAAATCACTGAATTTGAGCAGCACTTGCGGTCTTGTCAGAACCGTGCCAAAACAACCTCGCGCTGTCGAGCACTGCCTTCAATCTTCACGTTCCCCACCAGTCCCGACATTAGCCACAATGACGCTAAAACGACAACTATGACTCGACAAACGAAGCTGGGCTCACTGTGTCGCCGGAGCTCTTCCGCTCGAGGGGAGTGCTGCGAAAGTGCTGCACTTTGGAAGGTGATCCTCAACGACTCGGCCAGGACCCACTTGGGCCTCCGCTCGCTCGTTGTACTCGCACTTAACCTGTCGCACTCGTCGTCCGAGCGACGCCGTCTCCTGCATGACATTAGCTATTCACGCCGGTTGTTCAAAACCTACTGCGATCCACACCAGATTAACTCAGACAGTTCGCGTGAAAATACTGGAACGAGTTCCCTTAGGAACCCTCGAGCAGTTCCGCTTGAGCATCGATTTCTTCAGTGCATGGCGCTTGCTGGGAGGACCCTGCTGCCTGAGAGCGCACCCACGGTCACATCCGCATCCGAAGAAGTGGTTCAATCTCCGTTTGACGATCGAGAGACACGTAATATTGGCCTCCGTAGCGCTCTACTGCCGGCTCACAGTAGAGTCGACAACACCAATGCGAGTCAGAAAACAGGAGCGCCGATGTCCTGGACACTCAAACGGCGACTAAACGCTGCAGCGGGAGATACAAGCGTGGAAGTGGAGTACCAGTATCAGGTGATGAAGTTGCGGAGCGATGGGAACCTTGAGCGAAGTCGTCGACGTCATGCAGTGCGTGCTGCCAGCGACAGCATCGAAGGCTTGCGGAAGCACTTGGTAAGCAGTCTAGATGTGCTTTACTCGGGGCGAGAACATCCAGATCCGCAGCAGACATTCGCTCAGTGGATCAAGTCGATGCCAACGCTCGAGACGCGTGAGCAAGAACGTCAGCGCCAGCAGAAAATGCGCGAGCAGCAGGCTCTCGAAAAGCAGTTCCAGCGCAAGGCCATCCGTCGCCGTGAGCGTGACGAGGGATTACAGATGCTCTCAAACGACTGCAACGTCCCGGAGGAGAGTGAGTTGGTCGTGCAACAGGAGAAACGTGAACGGTTCATGCGAATGCAGATCGAGATGCGAGAGCTTGAGCAGATCGAGAGCGATAAAGACGAACCAGGAGGCACCACCGACACACTGGAGTCGGGTCTAGCAAAGAAAAAGAAGCGCAAGGAGCTTGAAGCCGAGGAACGCAAGCGTTTGCTACTGCTGGACGCACAGAAACATGAGGAGCGAGAGCGGAACACCATGCAGCGAGAGGACCTCTACTACGTGGAGCAGATCATGCTGGCGAGAGTGAGGGCCAGGCAAAAACAGGAGAGAGAAAAACAGATAGCCACGCTCCGCTCCAACGCGATCGAAGAACAGCAGCAACGTATAGCTCGAATGCGCTTTCAGGATCAGGAGAGACAGCTCGCAGAACGAGAAAGCAGCGCTATGAGGGTCGAGGATCTCTTTGGTCGACAGATGCGCTTCCGTGAGGCGGATCAACGCAAAACGGAGCTGCAGAACGAATGGCGCACGCGTAAGGCCATGCAGGCTGAAGAGCACGACTCACGCACGCGCTGGATGTTGCTGGACCAGGAGCTGGATCGACAGCAACAGGAGGAGCTGAAGCATCAGCGCGCCGAAGCTAGGCGGTTAAGACGACAGGAGCATCGAGAGGAGCAGGCTCTGCATGCTGCCTGGGTCGAAAGCTGGGACGAACAAGGCAATCGATACTATTACAACTCCCTCTCGGGGCTGTCGCAATGGGAAGCCCCCAGTTAGCAGAGGTGGGTAAGGCGACATGAAAAGCTGCGAGATAAATACACAAACGCACCATGGCGCCCGCTACACGGCTTTCAGTAGTCTACATTGAGGCCAAAGTGGTCGAAGATGTACTCTCCGTCGACGTATTCGGCGTAGTCGTCCCCGCTGGGGTAAATCCGCGCTCGAGCGATGTCGAAGAACTTTTCCCACTCGTTCACAGCCTGCCGGTCCTCGGAAAGCATCGACCTCCGACCAACGATTAGCTCCACCATTTCTTCGTGGAACTCAGCATCCGTCGCCAGTTTGATCGCAAGCGCCACATATTCGTCCAGAGATGTGGCAACCAGATTGTCGATCCCCATCTGCATGTAGAAGCCGTAGGTGATTCGCGACGCCCAGAGCTCGTTCGGGAAACACACGACAGGGACCCCCGCAGCGAAGGCTTGCAGCGCTGCTCGAGGGCGCGTGAGGTGAAGGCTGGCTACGACTGAGTCTGCAGTGCGCATGAGCATCGACTCTTGCTTCTGGTCAGCGTCATTGAGGAAGTGTAGGCGGTTTGACGGCACGCCTGCGGCCTCCATCCGAGCTTGAAGCTGGGTTTTCCACACTTTACGGTTCGAAGTGGACAGTAGGAAGATATGCGCCTTCGGATCTTGAGTGAGTAATTGGGACATGGCCTTGTCGAAGTCGGGGTGGATGTGGATGATCGACTGCACTTGGTGGGTGTTCGAAGCAGGTAAAGGAAACAATAGCCGTTAGCACCTTGGGCGCCCTCGATGAAGCAGATATAGAGGTGTACAGCACGACACGTACCTCGATGGCAAGGTAGAAGCGGAAGTCCGGGGGAATATCAAAGCGCTCCTCAATAGCACGGCGAACCTGGACGCGGTTAATCTCTTGCGTGGGTGGGCCTGGGAGCTTGTGGTAGATACCCATTCCTCTGTTCGCACAAACCAAAGCACACCACGAGTAAGAAAGAGCAGAACAGCAGGAACTGCCGGAACGACGAGATCATTTTCGCCGTCGACTCGCAAGTTGGACCAGCGCTGTTGTACGTACTTGAATTGGTGAACGAACTCTGAGTAGTGCGACCGGAAGTTTTCATGTTCATGCTCGCTAGCGAGGTAGTAGTCCATCGCGGGGACACCAGAGGTGTCGGCGTTGCCCCACCACACCGCTTGAACCGGAGCAAGGCGCTCCAGCGACACGAAATACGTCGTTTTGTCCATACCAAGCTGAGTGAAGACACCACCAACAGGTTCTTAGCACTCAAGTGGAGCAAACCCTTTCTTCCTTGCAGAAATGTGGGGGCACGTACCTCTGGATAGATGAGGACATCCGGTTCCCAGGCATCGATCTCTCTGTGAACCAGCTTTAAGTCTTTCGGTAAAGCGACGATCTGTAAAAGCCCGACAGAAAACCCACACGGCCCGAGGACACTTGTCATCAACAGCGATTTGGCAACGAGTGATTCCGTACCTAGATGCAGCACAACTTCACGTACCGTGTCTGCAATGACCTCGACCTTCTTCACCACCTTCATGGACTTGCTTTGGCCGATTGCGAAAACAATAATCTCGTACTTGTTGCGGTCCAATTGCGGCAAAAGCTCCGACATGTAGAGCCCCACAGCCGAGTTGAACATGAAGCGCGACACGAAGCCGACGCGAAGACGTTGATTACCAATCTGCGGATTGGGCATGAACGGTGTGAGTTGCCAGCAAGAATTCGTGTTCTGTAAGAATGATCCATGGCATGGAAATCTGGTAATGCTCTGCATACCTGCGGTATATCGTCGTTTTCCCCACTGAATTGCCGGTAAGGCAATGGCACAATGGCGTAGCTGGAAACGTATTTCTTGTGCATGATCGGTCGCTGGCACAGCAATTGCGTATACAGACGGCCCATGCTGAACTTGAGCTCGCGGTTGTTGCGGTTGTGCGCCGTCATGGTGATTGCAGTCGACAGCGGGATTCGGTTTGGGTCCAACTCGGTCGACTCGAGAGAATCGACTGTTGTCACAATGGTGTAACGCAAGAATCCACGCGTCAGACCAATGCTATGGCGCAAGTTACTTTCGCGTAGGGCAGGAAGACAAGGTGGAGGTCACATACAGCTGTCCAACAAAGCGTTGACCTCCCGCTCGAAGCGCTTCCGATGTGTATCGATCTCATCTTGGGTGGACGGCAGCATGCGTGGTAAAACCGTGGCTCTCGTCACCATGATGCGGGTCCGTGGGTGGAACTGGTCGATGATTTCCTTGCCCAGGATCTACACAGCAGTATAACGCACGGACGTGTTAGTCGCGATCCTTCAGACGCCCCACTATCCCCCAGAGCGAGTATTGACCTACCTCGTCATAGAGCGCGATGCTCTCCTCTGTTTCTCCCAACGCCTCGAGTGTCTCTGCGACGTTCAACTTCATTCCATGGAGCAACACGCAACGATTTAGCTTCGAGTTCCAACTTTGATTCCCTCCACAGGATGGCCATACCGTTGCCTGGAGCAGCCCCACATCTGATGCTTGCTGGAATTCCTCCAGCGCAGTTTCAAACTGCCCGGCATTCACCAACAGGTTCCCGCGGTCGTTGTGGAACACGGCCTCGCCCGGCCAGCGCTCCAGAGCCTCCGTCAGACATTTGTCAGCGTGGTACCATCCGTCCGTGACGCGCACCAGTTCACACATTCGCCCCGTGGCGTCCTTGATGAGATGCTCGGCCTTAGATGGCTCCAGTTGGCCGGCGAGGGAGCTCAGCGGCGCGCTAGCCACCTTGCGGTACTCGTTTAGTGCCTCCTCCCATTTGCCCTGCGCCTGCGTGGCGTCGCCCAGGTTGATCGATGCTTGCACGTGCATCGGCTGCAGTTCCAGCGCACGGCGATAGTGCTGGATGGCCTCGTCGACGCGTCCCAGAGCTTTAAGACAGATCGCCAGCGAGTTGTGGAAGTTCTCCTCGCTGTCGTTGACCTTTACTGCTCGAAAGAGATACGGGAGAGCTTCGTGTAGCTTGCCATCCTGATACAGCGCGAGTCCGAGCAGATGCTGCGCCCGCGGGTGGTCCGGGAACATGCCCAATATGTACTTGTAGATGTCCATGGCACTGGCTCGATCCTGCGCGCTGTGGAGCTTCGCACCGGCCTCCAGGGCGCTGGTGACGCTCATGCGGCCTTCTATACCGGGCAAGAGGACGGACCCAACCCAGAACGTGCGCGTGGAGATTGCCACTATGTTGCCACCGCTCTGTAGTCCGACCGTGACCGAGTACGATAGCCCAGGCACAAGGCCGGCTACGTGAAAGGTGGTGAGCTCATCGCCTTCGTCGAAGCAGGACTCGTCCACTTCAAGCGAGCTGTTCTTCAGCTGCACGTCGGGCGGCACGTAGGCTGGCTGCATGGTGATGCACACCCGTGAGCGCTGCAGCCCACCGTTGATCAGATCACCGCGGACCTCGATCTCGATCTGGAGCTCCGTGTGGGCCAGCATCATGTCGTTCTGCGGGTGCACGATCTCCAGCAGCGGACGCGTGAAGTAGGGCGTCGGGTCGTTGAAGCCGGGCGACAGAGAGCGCGTCCAGGCAGTGCACAGACCCAGCCACGCGCACAGGACAAGAAACGCGACAGCTACGGACCTGCTGGGCATGGCGCGAAGCCCACGGCGGGAAGGGGCCGGCGCGGTCGCCGTCGCAGTCGCCATTGCCGTCGATGGATCCGCGGCTCTTCTCAGTGCGAAGCTTGCTCGGCGGATTTTGACAAGCAATTGGATCGAGTGAAATAGTCACTATCCGAAAGAATGTCATCCCATGTCCGGGTTGCACAAACAGGCTGGTTACCGCACGCCGTCATCGCCGCCAACTCCTCCTTTTAGCCAATCCATATCTCCCAAAAGTGCCGCAATAACCAATCAGCGACGCGCTTCCACTCAACGGTGCTCCGGGCCCCATGCCCGAGCGGTCGCCACCAAAGCCAAGCATTCCGTTGCTTGCTGCATTCGCCAAGAAGCGCGTGCGTCGCCCCGCCTTCCGCCTGCCTCCCCGCCACCGCCGTTCACCATGGCCGAGTCGCTGCACGATCGCTATGAGCACCCGCTGGTGAGCCGCTACGCCACGAAGGAGATGAGCGCGATCTGGTCGCCGGACTGCAAGTTCTCGACGTGGCGCAAGCTGTGGCTGGCGCTGGCGACGGCCGAGAAGGAGCTCGGGTTGGCTATCACGCAGGAGCAGCTGGACGCCATGAAGGCGCACCTGCACGACATTGACTACGAGTACGCGGCCGAGATGGAGAAGAAGTTCCGCCACGACGTGATGGCGCACGTGCACACCTTCGGCAAGGTGGCGCCCGTGGCCATGCCCATCATCCACCTGGGCGCCACGAGTTGCTACGTCGGCGACAACGCCGACATTATCCAGATCAAGCAGGGCTTGCAGCTCATCCAGCGCAAGATGGTCAAGACCATGAAGACGCTGGCGGACTTTGCGCTGCAGTACAAGGACATGCCCACCATGGGCTTCACGCACTTCCAGCCGGCGCAGCTCGTGACCGTGGGCAAGCGCGCGTCACTCTGGCTGCAGGACTTTTGGCTCGACTTCCAGCACCTGAGCGAGCAGATCGACAGCCTGCCCATGCGCGGTGTCAAGGGCACCACGGGCACGCAGGCCAGCTTCCTGGACCTCTTCGAGGGCGACCACGCCAAGGTCAAGCAGCTCAACGAGCTGGTGGCCCAGCAGATGGGCTTCAAGAAGGTCATTCCGGTGTCGGGCCAGACGTACAGCCGCAAGATCGACTACTTTGTGCTCTCCGTGCTCTCGGGCATCGCGCAGTCGGCCTACAAGATGGCGGGCGACATCCGCCTGCTGGCCAACATGAAGGAGATCGAGGAGCCCTTCGAGAAGAACCAGATCGGCTCGTCCGCCATGGCCTACAAGCGCAACCCGATGCGCTCGGAGCGCATCTGCAGCCTCGCGCGCTACGTCATCTCGCTCACGGACAACGGTGCGCAGACCCACGCGGCGCAGTGGTTCGAGCGCACGCTGGACGACTCGGCCAACCGCCGCATGGTGCTGCCGGAGGCCTTCCTGGCCGTGGACGTGATCCTGAACCTCGTCACGAACGTCTCGGACGGCCTGCAGGTCTGGCCCAACGTCATCAAGGCGCACATCAAGGCGGAGCTGCCCTTCATGGCCACGGAGAACATCCTCATGGCCTGCGTCAAGGCCGGCGGCGACCGCCAGGAGCTGCACGAGGCCATCCGCACGCACTCCATGGAGGCCGGCAAGCGCGTCAAGGTGGAGGGCGCGGCCAACGACCTGCTCGAGCGGATCTCCGCCGACCCGCTCTTCAAGCCCGTGCACGCCCACATGGACGAGCTGCTGGACCCGTCGCTCTTCATTGGCCGCTGCCCGCAGCAGGTGGAGGAGTTCATCGGCGAGGAGGTGCAGCCGCTGCTGCAGGAGCACGCCAACCTGCTGGACGTGCAGGACCTCGACTCGGTCAACGTCTAAGCTGACGTGCTTGCCCGTCGTGACGCGATAGCGAACTAGCTGTTTTCTCCCCACAAGAGCTACAAACAAAGCAAAGCTTGCACACAGAGGCCCGCCAGCCCCCAGTCTCGCACACGCAGGCGGCAACCCGCAGCTCGTGCTCTTGGTCGCTTTGATCTTCCTCATGGCAAGCGATGGCTGGCTGCGGATCGGCCGCCCCCCCCTCCCCCCCAATTCGTCATATCGCTATACTCCTGGCATACTGAAGCAGCTCGGCGTCGATAAAGTGGCGAAATAACCTCTAGGAGCGCATGACTTGCAAAATGCACACGTTATTGTAGCTCGCCAATTCGTGCGATATATCAGTAGCTATCTTCACTGGAGCTACTTTACTCGAACGCGGGAAATAGTGCTCTACTCCTTCCTCGCTCCCCATTGGATCAACATGACGCATCCCACCCTTTTTGCCCAGAGTCCCGTGACTTGTCCTTATTGGGCTGTTTTTCTGGCGAGGGGGCCAGCAGCCGGCCAAAACAAGGGGGGAGCCCAGCCCCAGTCACCAGAAACCGCGCTATGAGTAGCAGCAGCTCGTCTAGCGGGCAGTCTGAGGAGGAGACCGAGGCGCCGCGCGCGGGCGGCTCGGGCCCGAGCCCGGCCGCGCTGGCGGGCGCAGTGGAGCTGGCGCAGGTCTGCAGCTTCTGCACCACCTTCCGCCAGCCGCTGCGGCTACCGGCGTTCACGAGGACGGTGCGTTGCTTCTCCTGCTTCTTCCCGGCCTTTAGACGTTCGACACGAGGGGCGGACGTCAGAAAGCGCGTTTGGAGCCGCTGAGGCCGCTGTGGGGCCCCTTGGGCCCCCGTCAATGCGGTTTCCGCGCTAGACGCGCTTTTCTTGGGAGGGGGATCCACGTGGAACCTGGCGGGGGCTGTGTGGGCGTTTGTATGGGAGGAAGAGCTGACGCAGCCGACCTCCCCCACCGGAATGATGCGTGTCATGTTGGATGGGAATGTGGTGCGATTTCGCAGGAACTGGAGGCCGCGCTGGTGGAGGCCTCGACAGACGGCCAGAGCCATGTACGTACATGGCTTGAGCGCGTACTGGCAGCGCGTGGCAGCGCCCGCACTGACCGCGGACTCCCCCTTGTACATGTGACGCTGCAGGTTGAACTGTTGGCCGAGTTGCACTTCAAGTTGTCGCGCGAGCAGCACACGACCAAAATGGCGAAAATGTGCGTTCTCCCCCTCCTTCACCTCGCGGGACTATGCGGAGCGCACCACGTGGCGGAATGGAGGCCGACTCACTGGGTGGAGACTGACCCTGGGCCCTCTGGAATGCTCTTTTGACAGGCTGCAAGACTGGGAGAAGGCCATGACGCGGAAGGTTGCGGACAATTGGCGCTTGGAGTTCAGCGCCAACCCCATGGACGGCGTGGCCTACCGCGACCTCACGGTCTTCGACAGGGTGCGTGTCGGCTTCAAGCGCGCACCTCCAGCCCGTTTACCTTCTGACTCTCGTGTTTTGACGCGATTTCGCTGGACTTTGCCGGTTCGAACGTGTGGTGGGCACAGGCAAAGATTTTGGACGCGCTGTGCCACTGGAAGCTCGAGTCGTGCGCAGAAATTCACAAACATATCTCCGTGATGCAGAAGGAGAACAACACGGAGGCGATCGAGCGGCTGGTAAGGAATTCCTCTTGAGCGCTTGAGATTGCTGTTTCTTCTCGCTGCGATTGCTATTGGGGACTTGAATGCGCTGACATGTGGTGCTCATGGCTGGCGGGATCAGCGAGGGGGTGCAATCGGCACGGACGACAACGGAGTTTCATATTGGCATTTCGACGACGGCTGCTGGGTGTATGCCGAGGACAAGCCACAATGGCAGCTGGAGGAGCGGTACGTTGCTGTCCACTATACGGTCACGCGTGACTTCGACGTGTTGTGCTGGTTTCCACCCATTCTAATCAACTGACTATGCATTGCACTTGGGCACTCCCCGCGCAGCAAACCGTCCTATATCGTGGAGTTTGCAAGCGCGAAGCGGATTCGGTTGTCAATCAACTTTGACCCAGATTACTCTGCAGCTACACAGGTGGCTGAGAAGGCTTCCACCCGTGAAAAGAAGTCAGCCTCGCGCAAGCCGAAGAATGAAGTGCAGCACGCCGAGGACTCCGTGGCTGAACCTTCGAAATACGAGAAGCAAGAGCTCCCCCGCCGAGACAAGCTGAAAAATGATGGTGCTAGCCTTTTTGCTGGGTCAGTGCCCACCAAAAACGTTGTCGTATCAGTTGCGAAGCCGGTAAAGAGCGAGAAGGTGGAAGGAGCAGAGATCCAGAAAAGCGAGACTGCGTCTGTTCTCCGTGCTTCAACCGAAGTAGTGGATGTGAAGATGGATGCGGCAACGGCCGTGAAGTCGGAAGTGGCACCCCCAGTCGTCCCGAAGAGTGCGACAATGCGAATGATGGACATCAGCATGCTATGCGCTTCGACCTCTCCGTCGAGCGACGAGGGGGCGACCAGGACGGTTGAGATTCCTCCACAGACTCCGTCACACCCGGCAAACGGCAGGATCGGGCCTCAGAGTGATCTTCATTCCCGAATGGAGACGAAGAAAATGGAGGAGACAGTGGACACTACTCGTGTAAAAACCGAAGCCTCGGCAGCTGAAGTTCCGCCAGCGACTGTAATTGGCACCGCACCGGCGCCTTCAACGTCGGTTTCTACTGTTGATCAAGATCTGACAGACGCAGTGGCGTCCAGCAAAGTGGTGCAGCCTGAGAAGAACTTTTACACGCTCGAGAAGGACGCGTCTGCTGCTGATGAACGTAGCTCCGAAATGGAGTCTTCGGTTACTGCCGACAAGCAACATGAGACAAACCACGAACACGCCAGCGTGGTTGTCGTCGTCGGTGCCAAGAAGAAGCGAACGATCATTGACGACGACAGCAGCGAGTCAGACTCGGGGAAGGCTGCGAGTCAGGCGGTGGATGGCCCTGGCGATGCCAATGAGCTCGTTTCCTCACCTCCCCCAAAGAAGAAACGCAAGTCGAGCACGGAGGGTGCTTCCGACGTCAACCCCGCGAAAACCAAGAAAAGTATGGACGCCGCTACCAACGCCAATGAGAGTACTCATTCGAACGGCATGGTGTCGCCACGTTCGGTCCCAGCGCCAAAGCCTGCACCGAAGGATATGGAACTCACTACACAGTGTACCTCCAAGGACGAGACCAAGGGTGACTCCAAGATCAAGGACGACAGCGTACCGGAGACGAATGCGGATGCCAAGAGCGACGCGGAAGCCCCTACGAAGACTGCTGAGCCTCCGGCAGCGCCTGAGACGTTCGACATCACTTGCGAATCATGCAAGAAGAGTTACGACATGCGGTACTTGGACCCGCCGCTGGTCGAGCACCCTGCTGGAGAGTGGCGGTGCTTCGAGTGTCTAGTGAATGACGCTCGCGGTTGGCCGCGCCGGCGACCGCGAAGCCGACCCTCCTCTAGAACGAACCCTCGCGAAGAGGAGCCGAAGTCGAGAAGAGGCTCGTCATCTACGCGGCCACGCAGTGCTTCGTCGTCCTCGAAGAAAAAGCGAAGTAGCAGCAAGAGTGGGAAGTCGTCCAGCCGCACCTCCTCCTCGAAGACTAAGAGCACCAACACCAGCGCGTCGAAGCGGAAGTCGACGAGCTCGAAGAGCAGCAGCAGCAGCAAGAAGGCGTCGTCCTCGTCGTCCTCCAAGAAGCACAAGAAGCACAAATCGTCGTCGTCGTCACACCATCACAGCAGTCACCACCACCATCGAAGGCGGCACCACAACCACCACGAGCAGTTTGCGAAGTTGGTGGACGCCTTCCATGAGCGAAGCGACCAGCGGACCATGGTGGAGCAAGCTCGGCTCACGGGCGAAATACAGACCCCATATGTGGACGGCCCTCAAGGTTGGCGAGTGGTGAGCTCGACGTTGGACGACCTGCGAACGCTGATTCAGACACTTTCAGGTGGTTCCCTGGAACAAGAGCGACTGAAGGGCCGACTCATTGTCATCCTGAAGTCGCAAGAAAAGCTCGAGGAGCAACGGCTGAAGCAGCAGGAGATGGCGTGGAACATCCTGGCGAGGCGGCAGTCGTCGCGTATCGCGATGGGTAAGATCCGAACCCAGTCCTCCATACAGTCTGAGGTAAGTGGCATTTCTCTGGCTGGGTGTTGTATGTTGGTGATTACGAGTGACATGCGTTCTAATACTGCTTTGATGCTACTGGGATCTGGTGCATCATTCAGGACGAAGATGGAAATTCGGACGAAGTGCTGCAAACACGGCGAACGAGGAGATCGCGCCCTGAGACGTCAAACGGCCACGACAGCAAACAGCAGCTTGCCATTGATCGGTGCGTTTGTGGTTAACAGTTTCGTGTGTGCGTGGGTCGTGGTACGCATTACTAACTGACTTGCATATATTTTTTGCTTCACCGTTGCAGAGAGCGACGTGCACGACGACGTCATCACCGGATCGACTCGGATGATGACATGGACAGCCCAGATGACGTGGAGGAGGAAGAGCTCCGCACTGGTGTACCTAGACCTGGCGAGTGGATTGACTGGCCGCTTTTGAAGGTACGCGCTGGTGTTTTGCGGAAGGTTGTCTACTGCCTGCTATTGTGTCGGGCACAGTGCTAATTGTATCGGACACGGACTGCAACTCTTGCTTTCGCTGCGATTCCGTGTGTAGGGAAACACGCGCTGTCTGTCGACGGTCTGTTTGGCGATGGTCGATCGTCTGCTGAAAGAAGAGACCTCGGTATGTGCTCTATCTTCATCAAAGCTTAGCCCGCAGCTTTTGTCTGTTTGGCTGCTAGCGCGCTTCCAGAACGACGTCTACTGAGCATTTGGGCTTCTTTCCTTGTTTATCGTTTGTTTTCCGTCTTCATTCATGCAGGAATTGTTTGCTCGGCCTGTGCACCCGGAGTTGGACGGCTGTCCGACCTACTTGACCGTGATCAAGCACCCGATGGACTTGGGCACCATTCGAACGCGTGCGGAAAGCAGTTTTTACCAGGTACGACAGCGCCCAAGCGTGTCCGTTGCACTGCGATGGTAGCCCCAGAGACTTGCAATCGCAGTGGAGCATGCGCATTTGATCTCACCCTCCCATTTATGTTTTTGTCTTGATGATGATTGTGCAGAAATGGGAAGTATTTAAGAAGGACGTCAACCGCGTGTGGCAAAACTGCCGGGCGTTCAATGCTGCAGACACGATGGTGGTACAGTTCGGCAACTCGCTCGAGCAGCTCTTCCGAGCCATGTGTACCGCTGCGGAGAAGAAGGGGGTGCGCCAGATGAGAAACGCGGGCGGCGACGAGGGCGACGACAGGGCTGAGAGCGACAGTGTTGGTGACGACGACGTCGTCATGAGCTCCAGCAACGAAAGCAAGGCCGAGTCACGGAGCAGCGTAAACAAGGCGTGGACGGAGAGCAGCGCCTCAGAGAGCAGCGAGTCGAGCGATGGCAACTCCTCGGGAGACGATAGCGACAGTGATGCCCTAGCGAGGAAGCGGCGCTCGGCACGTCGCACGAAGAGTCGACCATCGACTCGGACACGACAGACGCGGTCGAGCCAAGTCAGCCCAGCTAAGCCCCGGGCTGCTCCCACCACGCGCCCAGCCAAGAAGCATCTAGCCTCTGATTCGAGCAGCGAGGAGGAGACTTCATCTTCCGAAGAAGATGACGATGACCCGGTTCCACCGCCATCAAAGACCCGGCGATCTCTTGAAAAAGCTCATTCCAGAGCTACGGAGGCAGCAGCTGCTCCGGATGCAGACAGCGACGACGTGGAAGCGAGCCCTTTGTCACTGCCACCCCCGCCGCCTCCACCGCCAACTGAACCCCAGTCACGCGCGTCCAGCTCCAAGCCTCGACCGAACCGCCTTCGCATCAGCGATAGTTCCAGCTCCGAGGAGAGTTCCGAGGATGATGATGACGACGCCGACGGGGACTCATCCTCTTCTTCCGATTCAGATACTTCGGACAGCGATGCGCGTCCCTCGAGGTCTTCACTCGCCAAGAAACGGTCTCCAGCGCCTCGGATACCTGCCACCCGGTCCCCCCGAGTGGCGTCGAGTGCCCCTCCGCCGTCTGCTTCGGTCCAGGACGATCCGATCCCTCCTCCACCACCGCCTCCAGCCACGTCCCCCGTGTCAGCCAAGTCGCAAGCGATGTCATCCCCAGCAGCGAAAGCTCGACGTAGCAGTGCGTCGACCGGCGCTGGGAGTGGTCGCGGCCGAAAGACCAAAACGAAAACCTTGGCGGCCGAAGGACCCGCGGCCGGATACGCGCACTCGCCGTCGCTGCTGCACTCGTACCTGTCGCCATCGTCGTCTTCGTCGTCCTACTTCTCTTCGTCGGCCGACAGCGAGTCCAGCGACGCAGACGACAGCGATTGAAAGCGCAGACTGCTGGACGAAGAACCAGCGAAAACGGAGGTTGTGACAGTAGCTTTCTGATTGCGAGAGCCCTCCAGAGCGGTGACGCGCGAGGCAAGGCGGGTCTTCGATAGTAGCTGCACGACTAGGACCCCGTTTGTGTTGCACTGCATCTGTTGCAGACGTGTGAAGGTCACGAGATGAGCAGAAACAAAGGAACACATGAGGCACAAACAAACTTGACGTAGTGGATGATAGCAGCGCCCTCATTTGTCCTTTAGCTCCCTGTTCTCCCAACTCTTGACGCCCTTGCCGCCGCTCTCTCACCAGAGATACAGCGCGTAGAGCAGCAGGAGGAAGGCGGCGAGGTAGCTCAGGTTGGCCTTGTTGGCCAGGAAGCGGAAGTTGAAGCGGAAGCGCACGAAGGGGCTGGACGGGTCCACGTCGAGGTTGTCGTCGAAGAACTTGCCATGATACGGGTTCTCGAGCCCCAGCTGCGCGTTGAGCCACGTCGAGAGGCGGTAGGCCAGTCGCACGAGCCACGCCACCTCGTACGAGCAAATGGGGCGCAGCATGGGGTCCCCGAGGTATTCAGCCGCGTCGGGCGAGCACATTCGCAAGCCGTGTTGTAGCTGGAAGACGCCTTCACGAGACAGCAAGTGCGGTCTCTCAACCTCACGACTCGGCTCAAAGGACGTGAGTCCCCCAGACATCGCCGACGACGAGCGCGAGTGCGCGGTGGAGGCCACATACGCGTCCGAGATGTCGAACACGCGGCGGAGCAGCCGACTCAGGCGATGGACTTGTTCCGCCGTCTTGTCCACCTTCTTGGCGTGCGTGGAGCGGAAAACGGCACTCACGTTCTGGTACAGATCCGCCGGGGAGTGGCCAAGCGTGGAGGGCGCTGTGGAGGACGCTGCCGCCGCTGCAGCCAAGAGCTTGTCAAAGAGCCGCTCGGCGTCGCGGTGGAAGCTGTCGTGCAACGGCACGGGCGTGCACTCGATGCCCAGCGATTTGCAGTAGAAAGTCAGCACATGCGCCTGCGTGGCCGAGAGCGCCTCGTTGGCACTGCTGCTTGTCTTGGGCTTGGACGTGGCCGTTGTAGCGTTCGCCGAGCCAAAGCTGCCGCTGCGTGAGCGCGTGAAGCTGGCGCTACGACTGAAGCTGTAGGGCATGGCGAAAGGCTGACTCTTCTCCAGATGATGCGACGCGCGGTGCAGCAGCGTCAGCAGCTCCGGCGAGAAGACGCTCAGCACGCGGTCCACGAGCTGCAAGTTGCGTTCGTCCCCCGCAGCAAAGTCCAACTCCTTGGCACGCTCGATAAAGGCGCCTAGCAGCGTCGTGTAGAAGTGGTAGTTGGCCAGCACGAAGCTCTCCCACTTGGGCGAATACTGGCCGCAAACAGCGTCGTCCTTTTCCTTCTCCTTGACTGTCAAGGGGTCCTTGCCTTCCGCCCAGGCGCGACAGTTCCACGGCTGGATGTAGGCCAGCCAGACGTCCGTGATGGCCGCAAAAGCCGTGGGTGACAGTCCGATGGGCGCACGGGAGAACACGAGTCGGAAGAACTCGTATAGCGGTCGTCGCAGCACCGTCACACTCGGAGACAGGTACACGCCGCCACTACCGGCCACCATGCCTCCAGCTCCCAATCCCGCCGCTGCAGACGCCCCAGTCGCAGCCGTCTCGTCCAGCGGTGCCGGGTAGAACGAGTCGGAGAGCACGTGGATGATCGTGAGCAGCAAAGAGCTCAGCAGATCGTCCGACGGCGCCATGTAGCTCGTGTACGTGTGCACCGTGGCGAAAGGACTGTTGAGCAGCTTGGTCTGCGGCGGTGGCATACCCCCCGCGGCCAGTGTGGCGCCTGTAGGCGGCACCGGCTCGTCGGAGAAGGCGATGAGGTTCTGCCGCAGCCAGAATTCCATCAAAATGTGGAGGAAGAGGCTGGCGTGCTTGAGCAGTTTGCCGTGGAAGCGGCTCTTGACTCCACGCGCGCTGTCCGGTAGGAACGCACGCAGATACTGCAACAGCAGCACGTTGTACGGGTTGCCGCGTGTCAGAGCAGCCACGCCTTCACGTACGAACATGCGCCAGCTGCCATTACGCCGCGCCTTGGATGCAGTCGAGGACGACAGCGTCGAGGAAGAGCCTAGCGTGGAAGTGGAGGCCGTAGTCGACGTCGTAGCAGCCGTGGAGGCGCTGGAGGCCCCTGCAGTCGGTCCGCTCTGGTGCGAAGCCGAGGCTGGATGGCGCAGGAAGTAGACGAGATAGAGCTCCGTGATGGAGACCAGCAGCTCGGGACTACGCAGGTCCAGCCGCTGCTTGGCCAGCGGTTTGTGCAGTAGCTGCGTGAAGAGCGCGCTGGCGCCACGGCCGCCCACTATGGCCATCTTGGCCTGTTCCGGCAGCATTTCCAGCGCCAGCTTGAACTCCACGGGATGCGCCACGCGGAAGAGGAACTGAAACACGGAGCCGTCGTCTGCACGCACGCCGCCGCCCAGCAGCTTGGCCACGGCGCGGCCATTGGCGGTCAGAGTGGCCAGGAAGTCCTCCACGTCGTCGTCGTCCGTGGCGACGCCCGCCAGCGCGCGCTCGTGTCGCTGCTGCGCGCGCTTCTTGGCCGCCAGCGCCGCGGAGGAACCGGGTGCAGGCGTCGCCGCCAGGCCAGTGCTGTAGTCCAGCCAGCCACCGTACTTGTGCTTGGACACGGCGTCGTTGCCGAAGACGCGGTCCAGCACCTGGTTGAAGCGCTCGTAGAACTTTCCGCGCAGCTGGGCCGACTGCCGCTTGCCCGCAGAGGCCACTGAGAGGGTGGCCTGCGCCTCAGCCGCCAGGTAGCGCCGCAGCGCCTCACTTACGGCCGGCACGTCGTAAGAGCTCAGCGCGCGTTCAAAGTCCGCGTCCGAGTCGCCGAAGCTGATGCTGGCGCTGGCACTGGCGCTGGAGGTGGCGGAGGAGCTGGAGGTGCTTCCGCTGCGGCCGCGGGAGCCGCCCACGCCCACGACGCCCGGCATCCGCACGTGCATGTCGGGCTCGAGGTTGATGCAGAGGCAGGTGGCGTCTGGCCGCTTCGCTCGCTGTCAAAAGGGAGCCAATGGTGGAGTCGGCCCCGCATACTCAAATCAAGACGAATACTCAATTTGCCGCCCAATCTTGAAGCCTTCTAACTGGCTGAAATGATAAAGGAGATAAGGCATAATTCTGCCAGATTGAGAATCGCTGCTGCCATTCTGCCTCCCAAAATCCAAGGACAAGAAGATGGCCTCCAGACCAGGAATGGCCCAATATGGCCAAGAGCTCTCCGGAGGAAGCGCTCTTCCTCCTGCAACGCGCTGTTTGTTGAGGCGCGCAAGATATGC
>JAADYJ010000289.1:0-26975 GCA_023338205.1 Halophytophthora polymorphica
AGTTGGGTGTTGGTCTTTGGCTGGCATCCATTTCATGTGACTGCGAATTCCGGCGGTGTGTGCAGTTGCCGCCTGGAATATTGATTGAGACTGCAAGTGTAAGAGTGACTGGATTGGAGTGAAGTTGTGTGGCCATCCCAATTCGGGGTGTGGTGCGCGGCGTAGCGTTTAGGATTCTCGGGTCCTAGGCGTGAGCTCAATTGAACCGAGTGACTGGCCTCCCCAGGGCCACAGAGAAACCAACTTGGGAAAACTGTATATTTGTGTATAACTGTTTATTTGGTTGGTGTGGGCCTGATTCGGGATCAAATCCCGGATCATGGTTCGTGTTGGTGTGACTGTCTGCTACGCTTGCTCTGGATACATAGTCCGGATCAAACGTTCCTCGTTCAAGGGGATTCACAAGGTGCACACTCCATCCCGGATCAGTGTCTCTTCCAGGACTGGGATTCTCCCATATTCTTGGACTGGGGATTCTGCTGATTCGGGGGTACTTTAAGCTCGCTATACCCTCTTTGGCGGCAAAAGGCCTCACCGCCTCGCCTCATCGTAGCGAGGCCTGGCGTACGCACCAACAAAGTAGTTTATTCCCCAGACAAGGTTGGTTAGCGGCCCTCTGCCGTGCTGCGCGTACGTGAAGTCCACGCTAAGGTCGCTTGGGCGCCGTGATGTCCGGCCGCTGCGCTTGAGCTCACGCCAGAAGGCGCGAAAGCCGATGTCTCCGGCGTACGGGCGTTGCATGGTTGTCTCTCTCTCCGTTGCTCTTTTCTGTCGCTTGAAACGGGAGTGAAGCGGATTGCGGCAAGGGCGGGCTGGTGGGTGGCCATCATTTTATAGGGTTGCTTTGCAACCGAGTTATATCTGTTGAATGTACCTACCCCCGAAGTGTTTCACGCAAAACTCCAAAAGGCGACGAATACAAACTCTCATATGCGGGAAAAGTTCCGCTGATAAGCTAGGCGGCTATAAAATCCTGTCATACGGTTTATTCTGTATGATACAGAATAGCGCCGTAGAAGTGTTTATCAGGCGCCTGGGGATCCGCGAGTTCCATTTCATCACGGCAAATAGCTTCGGGGTCAGCTCGGTCAACAAACTTCCCCGCGCAAGTGCCTGGGAACTGCATACAGCAACTTGGAGCAGGCTGGGAAGTCACTTCAACTTGAAGCAGTCTGACAATCCGAATACTGAAAACACAGATCCCGTAATAACGGATATATCGACCGATTCACGTGATTGCTAACCAGAGATAAGTCACTAAAAATGATCTAATACTCGATGACCTGTGGAAGTACAGTATTTTGGAGTAAATCATGGCATTCTAGATAGAGGGAAACAGAGCACCAATGAGAGCCTGAGTCGGGCGGTGACGCGCAGTGCCGTGTCAATCGACTGAATGCGAGGCGCCGCATCTTGCGTTCTTTGATGCCAATCACATCGGTTTACACCGTGTATCGGATATCATAGGGTTTTACATGAATCACACTACTGACATCGCTTGTAGGAAAATGCCACATATGTAATTGTGCAGGTATTTCGTAACAGAGTTCACGCAGCCAAGCTTCAATGCTCCCGCCCGAATCCGCACTCCCGCATTCCGCAATCTGCAACATAGCACGCAAGACCGAAGTCGGCACGAAGAAGAGGAAAGCCAAGACCCCGCGGGGAGCAAGCCGCCCAAGATGCGTCTCAGCCCTCGCGAAGAGGACCACCTGATGCTGCACACAGCGGGCGCGCTGGCGCAGAAGCGGCTTGCGCGCGGCCTGCGCCTCAACTACACCGAGAGCGTCGCGCTGCTGGCGACGCAGGTGGGGCCATGTCGCGATTTGCCGCGTATTGTTCCATTTAGATGGCCAGTCTGACCGAGTGAATGTGCGCTGACGGTGCTGTAGGTGCTGGAGTTCATTCGCGACGGCAAAACGGTGGCCGAGCTCATGACGCTGGGCGCGCAAATGCTGGGGCGCCGCCAGGTGATGGACGGCGTGGCGGCCATCCTGGACGAAGTGCAGGTAGAGGGCACGTTCCCGGACGGCACGAAGCTCGTGACGGTGCACAACCCGATCTCCAACACGGACGGCGATCTGTCGTTGGCGCTGTACGGATCCTTCCTGCCGGTGCCGTCGCTAGACAAGTTCGGCCCGCCCGTGACGTCGCCTCCCGGGGCCGTGGTCGCTCCCGGTGCGCTAATCACGCAGGAGACCGAGATCGTGCTGAACGCTGGCCGCAAGCCGCGCGTGCTGCAGATCACGAACCTTTCCGACCGCCCCATTCAGGTGGGCAGCCACTACCACCTCATCGAGACCAACCCGTACCTTGAGATGGACCGGAAGCTCGCGTACGGCCACCGGCTCAACATCGCGTCGGGCACAGCCGTGCGCTTCGAGCCGGGTGACCAGAAAACGGTGTCTATCGTGCCCATTGCCGGTAACAAGGTGATCACGGGCGGCAACAACCTCGCTTCTGGTGTCGTGGATGAGAGCAAGGTGGACGCTATCGTGGAGAAGGCTGTGGCGCAAGGCTTCCACCACAAGGCGCTGGACTTCAGCGTCCTGCCAAGCAATGTCAAGGCGCCGGAGTTTGGAATTTGCAAGATGCCGCGCAGCGTGTACGCGCAGACGTACGGCCCCACAACGGGAGACGTTGTGCGACTCGGTGACATGGAGCTGTATGTGGCGGTGGAGAAGGACACGACGGTGTACGGTGACGAGTGCAAGTTCGGCGGCGGCAAGGTGCTCCGTGAAGGAATGGGGCAGGCATCGGGCAAGACTTCGGCAGAGGTTGTGGACACAATCATCACCAACGCTCTGATCGTGGACTACTCGGGCATTTACAAGGCTGACGTTGGCATGAAGGACGGCATGATTGTGGGCATCGGCAAGGGAGGCAACCCGGATGTGATGGATGGTGTGATGCCCAACATGATCGTCGGAGTGAATACGGAGGTGATTGCCGGTGAAGGGTTGATCCTGACTGCTGGCGGCTTTGACGCGCACGTGCACTTTATCTGCCCGCAGCTCTGCACGGAAGCGCTGGCAAGTGGCTTGACGACGCTGGTGGGTGGAGGCACTGGACCGGCGACGGGGACGAACGCGACGACGTGCACTCCCGGCCCCAACCACATGAAGTTGATGCTGCAGGCGACAGATGAGGTACCCATGAACATTGGCCTGACGAGCAAGGGCAACACGTCCCTCCCGGAAGGCCTCCAGGACACCATTGACGCTGGTGCCGTGGGAATGAAACTCCACGAGGACTGGGGCACCACGCCTGCCGCCATCGACAACTGCCTGAACGTTGCGGAAAAGAATGATATCCAGGTGACGATCCACACTGACACTCTAAACGAATCGAGCTGCGTGGAGCACACGATCAAGGCGTTCAAGGGCCGCACGATCCACACGTACCACAGTGAAGGTGCCGGTGGAGGCCACGCCCCCGACATTGTGACGGTGTGCGGAGAACTCAACGTGCTGCCATCGTCAACCAACCCGACGCGTCCATACACGCGGAACACCATCGACGAGCACGTGGACATGCTGATGGTGTGCCACCATCTGGACAAGAAGATCACCGAGGATGTCGCGTTCGCGGAGTCCCGGATCCGTGGCGAGACGATCGCTGCTGAAGACCTGCTGCACGACATGGGCGCGATCAGCATCATCTCGTCAGACTCGCAGGCTATGGGACGCATCGGCGAGGTGATCACGCGCACGTGGCAGACGGCTAACAATATGAAGAAGGAATGTGGTCTGCTGCCGGAGGATGCGGCGTCCGAGTTCAAGCGCGACAACTTCCGCGTGAAGCGCTACGTGGCCAAGTACACGATCAATCCCGCCATTGCGCACGGCATGTCGCACCTTATTGGCTCCGTGGAGGTGAACAAGTTGGCAGACCTGTGTCTGTGGAAGCCGTGCTTCTTCGGCAGCAAGCCGGAGATTGTGATCAAGGGTGGCGCCATTGCTTACGCGCAGATGGGTGACCCGAACGCCTCGATCCCGACGCCGCAGCCGGTGAAGATGCGCCCGATGTTTGGCGCTTATGGCCCTGCCGTTGGCATGGGGTCCATCGCGTTCGTGAGCAAGAGCTGTGTGGACAAGAAGGTTGCGGAGGCCTATGGGCTGAAGAAACGTATCGAGGCGGTACGCAACTGCCGCGGAGTCACGAAGAAGGACATGAAGCTCAACGACGCCCTTCCGAAGATCCACGTGGACCCGGAGACCTACAAGGTGAAAGCGGATGAGAAGCTACTCACGTGCACACCTGCTGGAAAGCTGCCGCTGGCGCAGACGTACTTCCTTTTCTAAGGATTCGTCCTGTTAAGTGGGTAGGCCTCGGCTGTTCTCGTCGAATGAGCAAAGGAGGTCAAGTGATGGTGAGGAAAGCGGAAGTGAGGTCAGTTGCGGCGAACGTGGCGACCGGACTGAGACCTCTGTGTATGTGCATGGGAGTTGGACTCGGAGAAATCCAAAAACAAGGAGGAAGCCGCAACAAAACAAGAAATGAAGCCTAAACAGCGCTGGAGGACTTCTTCAACAGGTATGCGCCACATATTTTCTCTATCATCTCGAAAGGACACTTCGTTTGCGGTTGCACGTTTGCAGAGCCCCTTGGACTCTGTGAGATCTCACACCTCATTGAAGCCCCATGCACACAGCGAGCGCGAATTCAATCATGAGCGGCGATCGTCTCCGACAAGCACCCTCGTCGCCATCGGGGGGCATCAACCGTGAGCAGTTCGCGCAGCGCTTCCTCCGGGTCGCCAACCAACTGGAGACACTGCAGCTTATCGTCCCGCACGCGCCGCCGCAGTCGTTTGGGCCTCGGGCGCCCCCTAGCACAGTTTTGAGCGGTGTTCACTCGCGCGAGCGTGTCCAAGAGGTTCTGCGACTGAATGCGCGCTTTCGCCCATGCGAAGCAGTCGCTCGCTCAGCATCGGCCAACTTGCGAGCGACGGTCAGAACTCTGCCTCAATACCCGCACGAAGGGAGTGTCAGACCGCCGAAACACCGCGGAGCAAGACCAGCTAATGCCTCTCCGCGGACTGTCAAGGAAGCTGGATTCTCGGCACCTCTAGTAGCGAAACCAGCAGATTTATACGCCGCTGTGGGCGGGAAAGCTCGTGCGCTGCCGTCAACAGAGTTGTCCCGGATGAAGCGAGCGCTCAAAAAGCGCAGCTACGCGCTCGCGAACCTCCAGCATACCGGTAGCGGATCAACAGTCGGAGTTTCAGCTGTTGCCTCTGTCGAAGCACCCTCACTCCCGGCGGTGGTGGAGCAGAACGACTCAGAGAAAAGCGACGACCATGAAGACACGACTGCCTCACTATCATCGCCCATGCCCTCCACGTCGAATGGGAAGCACGCCCTCATTGCCGAACTTGTGAGGCTCACTGAGTTCTCGACCGCGCATATTTTCCAGCTGAGTCGTCGGTTCAAAGCCACAGCGGGAGCAGCCAAGTGTGCCATTAGCTTCGAGGAGTTCCGTGAGGTTCTTGGTGAGGGAATGACCACGCTGTTGTCGCCGACGTCTTCAGCACGCCCAGACGGGGTTACTGGCATGCAAAATCATGCAGACAACAACCAGGAAGTAAAGGAGGAGGGCCAAGAACAGGTGGAAGTGACGACTGTGCTGCGTCCTGCCCCGCCAGACTTGGTGTCGATCGGCGCGACGATCGCTGGAAGTGAGACGTTCTTGCAGCGTCTCTTCCATGCGTTTGATGTGGACGGGAACGGACAGATAGACGTACGCGAGTTCATTGTGGGGCTCAACAGCCTCGTGAGGGGAACTCCCGAGGAAAAGGTGGCCGCAATCTTCGAGATCTACCGGAGCGACGTTCACCAGGCCAGCTCTCCGGGCGACTCGGCATCGGAGATCAACGTCTCATCGCAACATCAGCTGAAAGCTCCCATTGCAGACTTACTGGGGCTCTTCCAGAGCGATCGCCAGCGTTGCCAGGAGCTCACGCGGTGCGTGGACGATTACTTCGTTCGCGTGCAGTTGCATGACGAGGCTGCAATGACGACTGACGAGTTCGTGGCTGCATCACTGGCCGAGCCCCGATTGCTTCGACACGTGAGTCGATCCGTGGCCTCGGAGCGTCGACGCGCAGCGGAGGACCCGAAGACGCGAGAGCTGCTGCAACGGTTTGTGACTTATGCGAAACTTCGTTGGCAAACACTGGCCGACATCCAGCGACGCATGAAATGGCCCAAGACGACGACAAAGGGCGTTCTATCCATTGGTGACGTCCAGAGGATCATCATGGAGGCGTTGCAGCAACAATCTGTGGAGGAGCAACAGCAGCACACGCAGACGCTGGGTGGCGAGGAGCCATCAGAATTGCCCCTGGAAGAACTCACACACTGTCTGGTAGTGGCTTACCGCGCGGCAGCGAAAGAGGCGCTGTCTCCCCCTTCGCACGACAAACGGAACTTTGGTGCCGGTGTCGGGACAGCGGAGCACGAAGAAGCCATTACCACGATGACCAATAGTGACCTGGCGAAAGACTTGGCGGGCATTCTCCAGACGTCGTCTCTCGCTGCCTCGGTGCCCGACTCGGCCGCGCACCAGGCGCGTTTCTTCTTTGAGCATTTTGACGCCGATGGTGATGGCCACATGACGCGCCACGAGCTGGCTGCGGGCTTGGGGGCTCGCGTTGGAGCCCAGGTGCTGGACGTGGCCCGACGACTGGAAGACGAGGACGGCGACCAAGACGGAGAGCTCACGCCAGAAGAGTATCTGCGCGCGGCATACAAGTCGCCGCTTATCTTCGCGTCGTTATACACGTGTCTCTAGGCGGCGTGGGAGTGAGCAAGCAAACTTACAGCAGAGACGACGACACCGTGGATGGGAGGTCGACAAGAAACCAACCAGACGAAGGGAGAGGCCGAATGCCTGTACGTCTACTTGCTAGTATCACACTCTGTGGTCCAGGAATTACTTGTCGAGGTCTAAGGATGGTTGTTGGAGGTCGAGTCGTTGCTGCCCGCGGAATCAGCAGACTCCACGGAGCTCATGGAGTGGAAGTTAACGGACGCGGCGGACGTTTGCGCTCCGGAAGACGTGGACGCCAGCAGACGAGCATGCGCAGCGGCGACGGCCGTTGCAGTATTGGCAGAGTTGGCGGCGGATCCGACGGTCGGTCTCCGTGACGCAGCAGAGGATGGTGTACCTGCCGACCCGGAGGAACTCATGGAGTACAGACTGGCAGCTGAGGACGTCCGGTTACTGGAGACCGGCCGGCCGTTGCGCATGAAGGCACGTTTTGCTCGTGTGGCACCTCGAGCCAGGGCCACCGCCTCGCCCACGTTGTGCGCCTCCGGGTTCTCGTTGCGCCCGACCATGCGGAAGGATCCGGAGCTGCGCTTTTTCTTGGCCGCGCCGCGCTGGCGCTGGTCCTTGTGCGCGAAGATGAAGCCGCAGCGCAGGATGAGCTTCACGGTCTGCATGGCCGTGTTACGGTCCATCTGCTTCTCGTCCTGCGTGAGGTAGATGTAGGGCACCAAGCCGTTGTGCTCCTTCTTGGTGTCGTCACGCTGCGGGCCGTACTTCCAGCCTTGCTGCATGCGCATCTCAGCCCACACTTCGTGGGTGTTCTCGGCCAGCAGCTCAATTACGGAGCGCAGATGCGGTGGCACCTTTACGTCCTCAGTCGGGATCGGCCGAGGCTTGTAGGTGCCTCCTGCCTCCTCCGCGGCCGTACCAAACTCGATGGCGAAGTCTTCAGTCCGCGTGGGCGGCTCCAGCACGTATCCCAGCGCTGTGATGACCTTGAGCGCCGACATGGACGTATCGCGGTCATACTGCTTGTCCTGCTCCGTGAGGTCGTCGTATGGCACGAGATCTGGGTGCAGTTTGGTGTCGTTGTCGCGCTTGGGGCCCCAGCGCCAGCCCTGGTCGACGCGGCCCACGGCCCAGACTTCGTGCGCGTTGTGCGACAACAGCTCGGCCAGCAAGTTAATGGAGTGCGGCAGTCGGATGCGCTTCGTGTTGATGGGCTGCGGCGTGTACTTGTAGCCTTCCAACTCGCGCTTGTCTAGCGGCGTGAGTGCCGTCGGGAACCGCTCCACGAAGGTGATCACCTCCTCGAAGATGCGCTCCTCCAGGTTAGGCACGCGCAGGTGCTTCTTGTGCACCTTTTTAGCGATGAACATGCGGAAGTTGCGCACGAGCTCGTCAAAGCGGCACGAGATGCCGCGGCCTGGCGCGGCGAAGCTCTCCGTGATGAGGCGGTCCACGTCGGCGTCCGAGACCAGGCGATTCTTCTTCTTGCGCTTCTTGCACATGAAGAAGGCGCGCACGTGCCCCCAGAGCACGAAACCCGAGAAGTAGCGCGCCCACGTCCAATGCGGCAGCAGGCACGTCTCATTACCGTCCAGCAGCGCGTCGCCGTTGTACAACACGCGGCAGGCACGAATGTGGCCTGGTCCACCAATGTCCTTGTGCGTGTGTCGCAGACCAAAGCGCTGGCCGGGTCCACGATTGCTGCTGGAACCATGAGCGTCCGTGTCGCCCGTGTCTTCGCTGATCCGTACGTCCAGCCCGCTATCGTTATCACTGTCGTCGCTGCTAAACCTCCGCGATCGCTTGATCGGATCGCATCGGAAGTGCTCTGGGACGTACTCATCTTGGCCGCCCAGTACCTCGAGCGTGATCTGGTCCTTCGTGAGTGAACCATCGTCCATCTCGATGAGAGTACCTGGAGTGACGCGTTGGAGAATTTCCACCGTGTTGGCCAAGGCGGACGCAATAGGGAGGTACGTCACGGGGAACTCCACCAGGTCGGCGTACGAGTCCGTGGAGGGCGCGCGTGGACGTGGGCAAGCGTCCAGTAGTTTATGCTCCACGTGCATGGAGAACTCGTCGTCGTTGCGACTCAGGAACCGGTAGCAAGTCATGACCACGTTCACACAGGCTCGAAACTTCCGGCGCAGCCGTCGACGCTCGGCCATGAGGTAGTCGTAGTCCACGAGCAACACGCGCTGGAAGCCGCTGAGCAGGAGTTGCTCCGTGCTGTAGACCGAGGGCCCGTTCTTCTGCGGCGGCAGCTTGACACGCACTCGCAGCCCATTGAGGTAGTTCTTGGCCTGCTTGGCCACGTCGTACTCCACGTTCGTGAACTGGAGCGAGTCCTGGAAGTCCTCGTCGGGGCTGCCGCCCTTGCCGTTGGCCTGGCTCAGGTCGCGCTGGCTCTGCTCCTGCGCCTTCTTCTCGGTCTGCGCGAGCGAGTAGTACTCGCTCATGATGGCAATGAACATGTTGACGCAGATGAGGTAGATGGCCACCATGAAGCTGAAGAAGAAGACGCCCGCCATGGCCGGGTTGGCCGTGTAGATCTGCTCGTAGTCAAAGGCACCCAGCAGCATCTGGAAGCAGCTCGTGAGTGACACGGAGAGCGAGTGATACTGCCGCACGGACGTGCCGAAGGTGAGGAAGCCCATGACCGCAAAGCCGAAGAAGATCGTGAAGAAGATAATCACGAAGGCCAGCAGGTCCTTGGCCGCGAAGCGCAGCGTGCGCCACAGCAGGTTCAGCCACGAGTTCAGCCGCAAGTACTTGAACACGATAGCCACCGATACAAGTGCCAGCGCCGCGGCGTAGTTGGTGACAGCCCGAGAGAGCCACGCCAGCGGTTCCACGTCCACGAAACAGTCGCGCGCCGTGCCCTGGTCTTCCGCCGGCCCAGAGCAGTCCATGTCGCCCACGCGGTAGAGCTCCTCTCGCGCGTTCTCCGTCTTGATGAGAAAGATGATCCAGTGCGCGATGAAGACGACAAGCAGCACGAGCTGCAGCATGTCCAGCAAGTTCCACAGCGACTGCACGTACTTACGCAGCCCAAAGACGCGCAGGTCCGTGAGTTCCCTAGACACGAGCGCGAGCGTGGCCGCCAGCAGCACGATCACGAACACGTTGGAGCGCACAAAGTCCGTCGTGTCCTTGTAGCTGGCCAGGATGCGGAAGCTCTTGATGCGGCCCGTGACCTCCATATAGTCCGTGTTGCTCATCTCGAAGAGTGCCTGCACGTGCGAGAAGATGTTGCTGCGCGCATTGTAGAAGGCGAAGCTGCTCACGAGGTACCGCGTGCCGTCGCGAAGGAAGTCCTCCTGCATCTGCGCCACGAGCGCCGTGGCCGCCGTGTAGTTGTCTCGCGGCAGATACACCACATACCCGCCGTGGCCATAGTCCATCTGGTGGTTCACGAGCCCGGGGCTGAACGTCTGCGAGCGCAGCAGTTTGCCCAGGTCGTCCGTCCACTGGTACTGCGCGCCCATGACGCCGCTCTCGTCTCCGTACGGCTCCGTCATCTCGCTGGCCGTCGAGAACTCCGGGTAGCACATCTCGTCCACGAACATGACAAAGTCGTTGCGGCTCGAGGTCTCGCGACACAGCGCACCTTTAACGCGGCCCGAACGCATCTGGATGCTGCCGATCGCGCGGTTGTTTCGCACGGGCGATTCGTAGAACTGGTAGAGCATGGGGCCTGAGACCCACTCCCAGAGCTCCTCTTCCTGGCCGACGTCGTAGAAGGTCTTGCGGTACGGCAGGTCCGGGAACTCCTCGTCAAAGTAGACGTTCTCGAGCGCCGAGTTCTGCTCGAAGGGGAAGTGCACGGGCAGCGAGAGCAGCGCCGCCATGACGACGGCCAGGAAGCACAGGTACACCACCAGCTCCTTGTAGAACTTGTTGCGCTTCTCCTGCTCGAGGCAGAGCTGCACGCGCTTCATGTGCACGCGCATGGTCGAGTAGTGCGAGATCTGCTGCTTGAGCTGCCGCGCCGCCATGAGCTGCTCCGGACTGCGCTGCACGGGCGCACTGACGCTCTCCCGCGTGCGGCCGCTGGCGCGTGGCATGCTGGCGTCCAGCAGCGCATTGCCATCGCTCGGACGGCGCTTCCCCGCGGCGGCACGGCGGCGACAGCAGCACCACCAGGAGCGCCAGCCTCCGGCGGTGTCCCGAGCATGCGCGTGCGAGGCGCGGACGTCATAGCTGGCGAAGAGCTCCGACTTGTCCGAGTTGCGGCTGTGGGACGCGGCGGATGCCGGTGGCCGCGCGTCCGTCATGAGCGCGTAGGCGAGCGGAGAGTCCTCGGGCTCCCGTGCCGCGCGCTCGTCGTCTCGGGTCGTCTTGAGCCGCGCCGGTGCCGGAATGCTGGCTGAGCTCGCGCGCTGGCCGCTCCGAACGGCCTCGTCTCTTCCGACGCAAACTGCCGCGCTAACTGCCCGTTATGTCCGCCACGTCGCCTGCGACCCCCCGTGCACCTCCAAGCGTGGGACGACCGACCGCTCGAGCTGGTGAAGCTGAGGATGGTTCTGAGACGCGCACGCAGGAGTGGGGCAAAGCGAGCGAGCGAGCGAGCGCCGAGCGGTTACTACCAGCGCTTGCAGCGGGCGGGGGCGCTTGTCGTCGCCGTGTCAAGTTGTGCCTTGCGTCCCGTGCCGAGTTATCTGGGCGTAGCTGCTCGCAATGGAGGAAAGGCGTCAGACGAGCCGGAGGTTCAGCGCGGGCAGGGCGCTTCTGGTTGGCTGGAACTGACAGGTGGACGGGATATTGGCCAATCCGCGAGTGCACTTGAGATCTCGGATGGGCCCGGGAAGTGTACGCTGGGCCACAGAATCAGGACGGGATGGACCAATCGCATGGCCCAAAGAGTACTACTGCCACGGACGGGGGTGGATTTTCTTCCGCGCTGCATGTACCTATTGGCCGCGTCTCATGGTCCTGCTCGACTTGCACTCCAGGCACCATCAGCGCCATCACGCTGGCTTCCATAGACACCAGAGCGCCTTTCACCGGCCAGCAGCGCCGCTACGGCCGCTTGCAATCGTCCAGCGCCTTGCTTCGCCTGCTGCTTCTTGGTAGCGCGAGGCGCACGGTAATGGCTGCCACGCTCGCAACGCATCCGCCAGCTGCCATCCGCATGTCCACGACTCCCTAGTAGAGAGCTGCCGCCCGTGCAAGATCAGCAAGTGAAGCCTGGGGGAGCCATCAAGTGCCGGCACTCAAGCTGATCCGTCCCACTCGCAGAGCGGAAAATCCATCGTCCGATACCTCGGCTGGGCTACACTTGGTGCTTCCCGTCGAGGCTGCTACTTCCGCCGTTCCAACCTGCCTCGCATGCGAGCTGCAATTCACCTCGCCACGCCATCGCTGCTCTGGAACTAACCTATTTGCCAGCTTCGCACCACCAACAATCGAATGATGTCCAGGTGGCCGCCCTCGCCAGCGCTCATGCTGGGGATACCCCGCGCTTGTTGGCCAGGTGGATCGCCCCACCGGCATCCACGAGAACTTGCGCCATCTCAAAGTAGCCATGTGAAGCAGCAATGTCCAGTGCTGTGTCTCCACTGTCGTTCTGCATGTCAAACACCACTTCGTGGTCAAGCAAGACTTGCATGGTGTCCGCGTAGCCTTGACAAGCTGCGACCATAAGCGGTGTTTCCCCACGGTTGTCGGCGAGGTCAATATATGTGCCAACTCCCACGAGCGCCCACACCACCTCCAACTGGCCTACACAAGCGGCTGACTTGAACGCCGTATCTCCTCTGTCGTCCTGTGCGTCAAATACTGCTCGGTTATCAAGCAGCAGGTTGACGATGCCAACGTGCCCTCGCCGCGCTGCACTGCGACCATGAGCGGAGATTCCCCACGGTGATTGACCAGGTCAACATCCACTCCATCTCACACCAACATCTCCACCACCTCCAAGTGAGTCATCCAAGTGGCTGCTCGTATGCCCGTGCGTCCTACGCCATCCTGCGCATCCAGCACTGCATCGTGATCAATCAGCACCCGCACGATGTTTGCGTGGCCTTGCCGTGCTGCAGCCAACAGAGGGCTCGCCGAATTAGCAGGCACACGATTCACTTGCCTCCCGCGGGCTAGTTCTTGGCTTACCAGCGCGAGGTTACTCGAGAATGCTGCGAGGTGCAGCCTCCAGCTGCTAGCGACGTCCGCCATCTCGTATCGAAACCCTTCACGACGCTGGAACGAAGGCTGGCCAAAGGAAAACAACTGCGTTTGAGAACGCCCTCCGCTGCACGGCTCCCTCACTCCTGCGTCGGTGTGCGCCCGCTTTAGAACTGGGATTGGGTTTGCACTGCCGACTGTTATGTGGGCCCTGGGGGCGCCGATGCTTGAGCTTTTACGGTTGTTAGTCAGCTTCGCGAGTCCTCTCCAAGCCAGATATATCCACTCATTGATGCCATCACACATGCACCAAAGATCACAGCAGTTGGGCGGCCTCGAACATCCAAACCCGTCTGTGCATGCATCCGCAGGGTCGTGATACTTGAGGTAGTAGTAATTGTTTGTCAGCACCCATACCCCCGCGGTCTGGATTTACGGACGTTGGACATTCTCGAAGGAGGAGGACGACCGCGACTCGGCTTGCGCCGCCAGCAACTCCAGCACCTGCGACAGTTTGCTTGCCATCTCGCTTTCGGTCTGCGTCTTGCCTTGCTGTGTTGTCTCCAGCATCTCTCGCACGTCCTGCAACTCGGTCGTCACCTGCACACGCAGTGCCGCCATTTCCTCGCGCACCCGCTTCATCACCTGCGTCGTGATAGCTTCCGTGATGTTGTCAACATCGGGGCCAGTGCTCTCGGCCTTGCCGGACACCTCAGTCACCATGGCGCCAATCTTGCTACGTCGCGGGTTCTCGTCTTCGCAGCGTCCGGAATGCATGAGCGCCCCAGCAGAGAACGACGACGACACGGACCGCAGCTGACCGTGGTAGAGATACCGCCGTTTGTGCTTAGCGTCCGGCATGCTCTTCACGCAGGCTTTCAGCAGCTTTTTGCCCCTGCGGGTACTATAGAGCTGTCGCACCACGTTGCGCCCGAGCCATTGCTCGTAGCGGTGCAACGCGCCTGCGAGCTCCAGTAACGATAGTTCCTTGGCCTGAGCCCGCACCTTCTCGTACTCAGACGTCATGAGCGCGATCAGCAGGTTCATTGCCACCACGATGACCACCAGTACGTACAGTGTGAGGATCATGAAGGCCAGGTAGTTGCGTGCCCGAAGACTGTCGTCGAAGCTGTAGCTGTCACCGTAGTTGATCTCACCGAATGTCGTGAGGAAGACGATGCGCATGGCGCTGAAGAAGTCCGCGTAGGGTCCCGTGCCGTGGTACAGCAGGAAGAGCGAGCCGGAGAAGCCCAGCAGAAGCAAAAGGTACTGGAACAGGAACCGCGCCACAGCTTGGAACATGCGCGCGAAGGTGAAGATAAGCACGCTGAAGTAGGACGAGACCATGAGCGCCTGCATCAGGTTCACGCATAGCAGGATGCTTAGCAGACTCAACATGCACTCACGCAGCGTGTCATAGCCGTCCTGCACCTCGAAGGGAATCGTGCCAAGCACCAGCACATATGTGAACACGTCCAGCAGGTTCCACACCGAGCGCCAGTAGCGCTTCGGCTCGGCGCGCCACTCCTTCAGGAATTCGACGTAGACGAGATGGTAGATTGCCAGGAGCCAGCAGCAAATCTTCGTCACACCCACGAACCAGTCCAGCGGCGAGCTGAAGGCGATCCACTTGTGACTCGACTCCTCGCTCTTGCCATTCGCGAGCGTTGTGACCTCGATCTTGGGCAGCAGCAGGTTCGACAGGTAGAAAAAAGTGACCATCAGCACGTACAGCGCTAGTTGTTTACGATGCGTGCGAGAGCCAAAAAGCTTCCACTTCAGCTTGATGGCGTTGCGAACCACGGGGTGCATAATCGCCGAGTTCTTCAGGATCTTCTTGGATGTACTCGGAGACATGGAGCCCGTGGGGTTCACAATCTGCTCAAGGTGCTGGCAGACCTCGTATACCTACCATCACGAACGAGTGCCGTCAACAATGTCAGTCATATTGCCTCGCAGAAAAATGTAGGGATTGTTTCAATGTTGATGCTCACCTCCGTGAAGCGATAGACCCTTTCTCCGTTGATACGGTTCACCTCAATGGCGAAGTGGTCCAGGAAGAGCGGCAGGGATGAGGGGTGCACCATCACGAGTTGGTTGAGCAGCACACTGTTCCATTTGGCCTCGGGGACCGATTTCGCGGTTCCGTTCCGATCTGTACGGTGCAGTTTCGGGTTGCGCGGCTTCACAACAGACCCCGGAGTGCTCAACAGGATCTCAATGATCTCGTACTTGGGCGTCGGAGACCACAGCGCTGTGTACAGCGGCGTGTGCCACACCTCCTTGGAGGCCGACTGCAGGTTCTGGCACGACGCCATCACGTCTGCACCCCGCGAAATCAGGAAAAGACATACGTCGGGCATATTGTGCTCGCATGCGACGTGCAGAGCCGTCTTCATCTGCTTGTTCTGTAAAGCATAAGCAAGCAATAGTGACGTCAACCAAAGCACAGTAATCCCAACCATGGAAGCGGGAGGTGAACCACGACACCAGTGCACGATAAACTTACCGTCTTGTTGATGTCGAGATGCGCATCATCGACCAAGTACTTGATGAGTGCGGCGAAGTCGCGGTGGCCATGAGCTGCCACCAAATGCAAAAGCGTATCGCCGGTGGTTTCGATAATGCACTGTGGTGCCACGACCTTCTTCAGCGTCTTCTTGATGCCGCGCCGTGCGGTATTGAGAAAAATGTTGTGCACAGACACGCCGCTCGGATCGTTCTCGTACATCCGCACTTCTTCCAATCCCAGATAGCATTTGTCTAAAAACTGCAGCGGAACCACGACAAAGGATATCAGGGTTAGTCTACAACAATTAACGCCCAAATGCGACGAACAGCATTGCACCCTTACCTTGTCGTAAAGCTCTTCAGCTTCTGCATAATCTTCTCGATGCTTTGTCTCGTCCTTCACCCGGAGGAAAAGCGGCAGCAAGAGCGGGAAGTGCAGCTTGATCTTCTCCTTGCAATCGTGCATCGCGTTCTTCTCACCAGGGAGTGCGTCTGGCTGCTTCAACAGATACTCTACCAGGATGCTGCGCTCTTCGAAGGACGCCTGCACGTCATCCAGAGATGCTTTCATGGAGGCCGCAAAGTTGAGGGGCTTCCAACCGTGCAAATCTTCCGTGGGCTGATCCAACAAGCGCGTGTCTGGCGTCAAACACTCTTCGCTCGCAGACGCTCCTTTCTCAATCAGCACCTCGCAGAACCCAAGCGCACCGACTTCTGCGGCGATGTGAAGTGGAGTTTTTCCCTGCCAATTCTGCATACATGATCCACAGCAATACCATCAGTCATCGGTGGCTTTCCACTTTTGCAATGGTCAAGTAGCCGGACACCCACGCACCGCTTTGTTGATGGCTGCACGCATCAAGCGAGACGAGTCAGCATTCCCGAGCCATTTGCTCGAGTCCAACACCGTTCTTTGCTCCTCAACCGATGGGAAAGAAGAGCGCTGCAGGAAGCTCTGAAGAAAGTAGTGCAGCACAGTCTCGCCTTGGTCCGCGTCCAGTTGCGTGATGATTTCGCCAGTGCACGACAGCGTGCCATCTTGGATGCCTCTGCACTTGCGAACGAGCTCTTCTCGTGAGCACGTGGTGAAATCGCGCGACGACCCGATCACAGTGTGGAACAGAGCTCCTCTTCCTGGCGGTGCCAACTGGATGATGCTGGGAAAAATCTCGCTCTCGCTTGAGATCTGCACGGCGCCGAGCGACTGCAAAGCTGAGGATGCGAGTGAGCACTGCAGGTCTGCTGCCACATCCAGCGGGGTCTCACAGAAGCAGTTCTGCGTTGGCGATCGCAATATCAGTTACGATGGAGTTAGTTGTCCAGGAACTCAAGGCAAGGGAGGGTGTGCACAAGCGCAATCACTTGCTTAGTGTACCTGCGTGTTGATTGCAATGTTGCCGAGAGAATGAAGACATCGGATGAGGTAGTAGCAATTTTTGTCACCGGCACTTGACGCTGCAACGTGAAGGAGCGTGTTCATGCTGCAATCGCGAATTCTCAGCGTACCATACTTTTGCATCGTAGCTTGAACGCCCGATGAGACGAGCTTCGCGTAAATCCTCATCAAGCAGGTCTCCGTGACGGAAATCCAGCTGCCAATCGACGAGGTTGGCTGGCACAGTACCATGTCCTGGCCTTCTTGGTCTGTGCCGGCCGAAGTAATGTGGCCCAAGAGCAGTCGACACACCTCCTTGTGTCCGTAGCTGGCCGCCAAGTGAAGCGCGGTCCACTCGGACATGTCCTACCGCACACACCAGCAGAACCAATCTGTGACGGAAGGATAGGACTTCACAAATGGCAAGTTTTCACAGGGCGCACCTTGTGGTTGGCGTTACCATGGAATCGAAGCATAAGCTCGCAGCCGAGTACGTTTCCACGCTCTGCATGGTAGAACAGTGCCGTTCTTCCCTTATTATTCTGTCCAGGGTAGCACAGCGTCAATGTCCGCGACGAAAGAGCACATCAGACACTGACAAAGTAGAGGTAATAACGTACGGCCGAGTCCACCGTCGCACCAAGTTGTACGAAGCGAGCGATCACGTTCTCTCTCTCGTGAGAGCATGCGTGAAACATCGGCGTGCGACCGTCATTATCCTGTCCAAATGCAACAAAGGCCTTGTCAGCCTAACCATCCAGAGCAACTTCTCCGCAAGTTATTAGCCGGGTTAAGTTCCCACCTTGGAGGTGATCGACGCTCCTTGCTCCAGTAGAGCCTCGCACGCCTCTAGGTTGCCATCTGCAGCTGCAAACGCAAGCGCAGAGATGCCCGCTCGGTTCTGCTCAAGAATTGCACCCATAGTAAGTGAGCGCAATCGAAGTTCGCACGCACACACAAGACTCATTTGTATCCCCGCAACTGCAAACAACCTTTGCGTTGACGGCTGCTCCAAAGCGCAGCAGCTCGCGTAAAATGGCCGGGTGGCGAATGGCCTCCCGCAATGGATCCCGCTCAACACCACCAGTTGCTCGCTGCACACAGTGTTGGGGACAAAAGAGCATTAAATCGTTAGCACATTTAATCTGCGAGCCACCCAACTAGCCGTGAATGCGAGCAGATCGGGGTTTTACCACGATATCGAGCGGTACACCCGCCTTCACGAGCAGGACCACTTCATCCTGAGTTTCTGCGCGAATGGCTTCGAGTAAACGCTTCAATTCAGTTGCACATGGGCGGAAATCATACATATGATTCACCCCCATAAAAATAAACTCAGTCCAGAAGAAGTAACAAGACACAAAAAGCCAAGCAAATACACACAACGTACGCGCACGCCCTCCTCGGGGTCCGCCGCTACCAAGACTTGGCACACGAGGTGTCGACCCTGCTGAAGCGCGAGAGCAAGTGCAGTTCTCCCATCCAGTGTCTGTTCTCCACGACAATCAGAGCCAGCACGCACGGACGAGTGAGAATCACAATGTACAGCTCAGTCCATTGGAGTAGTTGGACCGTACCGTGGCTGACGGGGAGGCTCCATTAGCCAGCAGTTCTTCACACACAAGGCTGTAGCCACGCTCCGCAGCCACCATCAATGGAGTTCTGCCCTTCTTATCCTATGTATCCCGTCAATGAAGAGAACAAATACCTCAAGCTCAGTCGATGGACAACTAGCAATCGACAATACGCCAATGCCCAGTTGGCTCACGCGTCCCCGCTCAAACTCACGCTCGCATCCACAATCGCAGACGAAATATTGCCCTCGACGACGTCGAAAAGGCCGTGCGCGATAGCCACGTGCAACAGTGTCTGCCCCTCGCCATCCTGCGCACGCGAACCACACGCAAATGCCATCAGCACTTCATCCGAATCTCACGCCGCCGAAGCGGCTCGTGCACACCGGATGCCAAGCGCGCCCTCGTACCCGGTAGCGCGGATAGAGGTCATACAGTCGTTTGAAGGCTTCGCCGTCGTTATCTCGCAGCGCCTGCTCCAGCTTGTGCTGCACGCCCGTGTCCATGGCCGTCTCCAAGTCGCAATTGTCAAAGTGCTCCATGTGTGGGTTCGCTTCTCGCCTTGATTTTCAGTCTGAGTTCTAAGAGGTGGACCACACCTCTCACCAAAGGTAATACCGGTAGAGCTGATCCGATACCGATCCATTACCGGTTTTCCGGGTGAAGCCATTTCGCACCAGGAGCAACGCTGGATGGATCCCGAACGGAAGAAGTCGTCACTACGCGCGCTGCGCAGACTCCCTTAGCTCGCAGTACACCACTCCGACACTGTACTGCACATGCCGTAGTGCGAACGGCTATTCGTTGCGTCTGAGGCGCATCTGCCATGTCTGTGGCACTGCCCAGAGCTTGCAGACGAGCCGAGCGGACAAGCTGGGCGACGGAAGGAGCGGGAAAAGTAGCGCGACCACTCCAAGGTGCCAGCGGCGAGCTGGCCCTTTCCTGAGTGAGTTGAGCCTGCAGGAGTTCAGTCGAGTTGACCATGCGCCGCAGTGGAGGTGAGCACGGCGGAGCACGGGAACTTGAGCACTAATGCCCCGCTAACGGCGCTGCCGTGGCGGCGTAAGCCACAAACCAGCGCGTGAGTGCCCTGTGGTTCTCCACAGCGCGTGGCGCGTATTGTGCCACCGCAAGCAAGCGGAGCAATAGCAAGAGGAGCAGTCAGGCGGGGTGGACAGGCTCAAAGCTCAGCGCGGCTTGAAGCGATTATCTGCCATTTGCGTTATTCGGGTGCGCACGTGAGTGGGTAAGCGAGTCGGTGCGCACGTTTTTGGTGTGTGCAGCTCGTGCGCGTTCGCGCTATAGAGGCAGTGGCGTAACTGCATTTTGGTGGGCCGTCTGAGGAGCAGCGCTGCAGCTCGTTCAGCTCCTTCTTCCACTTGTACAGCGCTCGCCGTCTCACACTCCCCACCGCTTCGTTCGGTACACATCGCGCATCATGGCGTCACGCCCACGCGGCGTACATCGAGACCTGGCAGGTGCAGTAGGTCTAGCGCTTGTCGGCGCAGTACTGGGACCGACTTACGGCTTGGATAGCCTTCCCATGGTGGTGGCGCAGGACGAAGTCATCGACAGCACAGGGTCCAACGTCTTGGCGAGCCTGAGCACGGGCTCGTCATCCGCTTCATCTTCTCGGGAGACGACAAGCAGTAGCTCCGGCGATGACACCCTGGACGTCACCGAGTACATCTCCCGAGGCTACGCCACCACGCTGGACGAGGACAAACGGAGACTCACGATCATGGGCGACGCTCTGCTAACCGAGAGCGTGTGCGACGGCGAACCCATGGTGGTGCTCAAGTCGCAGAGCGTGGCTGCGAACGGCGCGTGCCTCCCCGAGCAGACGCGCTTCAATCTCTCATGCACGTGTCTCTCCGGGTTCAGTAACACGACGACGTGGGACTTCCGGATTCGGGAGCCTGGTGACGACCTGACTTCGCCGCTCCCCGCGACGAGCACCAAATGGGACGTGATCGAAGTGGACTCGCTCATGCTGCTCAATATTCCCGCGGACCTGTTGTCCTTGTACGGCACGGCGTTGCGGTATTGGTTCGCCGCGAATGGCCTGTCATGCACGGTTTTGCTGACGCTTCTGCTATATTTGAACTACTCCCCCACGTTGTTTGACTTGCAGTAAGATCGCGGGCGTCGGCAGCGACCTCGTGCCCGTGAAACTCGAGACCTCTCTGACCGGAAGCAGCGGCTTCTCTCTTGTGCGTTCGCAGGATGTGTCTTCCTTGGCTACAGCGTACGTGGTAGAGCATCAGCTTCCATCGAAGCGTTTTCTTGAGTTCTCCAGGCTTAATTTTGCGTCATGTTCACTGCTTCTTCACAGAGAGGTGTCCAATCTCGACCTTTCCGAGATCCCGATAGCACCCGGCTTCCTTCCCTCGTCGCTGACAAGTCTGTGCGTGACGACCTTCTTTGCCAAGGGCTTCTTCAAACTTGAACTCATCATGGTATCTCTGTTGTGCTTCGTTGGGCGTCTGCTTTGCCAGGTCGATGCGCAGTTGTAACCTCAGCAACCTCAGCCTCCTTTTCCTGGAGAATCTCAATGATCTTGAATCCTTGTGAGTAGCCAGCCTTCCAGGACAAAGTTTTTATTGCCTGGTTGCATTCAGGAGTATTGTGAGAACTGGCGAAGACTGACGCTTGTTGCTGCCTACACTACGTTCGTTTGCTCTCCAGAAACTTGGAGGCAAACAAGTTGACTACCATTTATGACAGCCTGCCCGGTGTCCCCGCATTGAACTCCATGACCAGCATGTGAGTGGAAGGAGACTTCCCATTGCTGCTACGATAGTGACGGACTTTGTCGAACCGAAATTCACGTGCGCGTACTTTGTGTAAATGCGTCGCAGCAACCTGGCCAACAACAGCTTCGTCGCGTTCCCCTCCCAGCTGCTGCAATTCCCCAATCTCCAGAAGCTGTACGTTCCTTCGAGTTCGCCTGACCTCTTGTCGCGACCTGATCTTCAGGAGTACGTCGCTGACTAGATCGCTGTGTTGGTTCTGACGGTGCAGGGATCTGCGAGGTAACGACATCTCCAGCTTCACTGTCTCCAGCGACGAGTTCGAGGTAATTTCGCAACTCGCAGTGTTCGAGATCGACGCGCCCGGGGGCTTCGCCAGCGAGGAAAGCGATTGCGAAGGCGGAGAGTGGCAGGACGCGCAGAACACCAAGTTCTGCGTCATGAACGACACCATCAGCACGCCCATTCCAGAGGCGACGGTGTCAGACGGCACAGGCGGCAGCGACACGAACTGGACCATCTTCGTGCTTGTCGCTGCATTCGGCGGCTGTCTGGTGGGCTTTTTGCTTCTCTTCCTAGCGCTCAAGCTTGTACGACACACGAAAGACGAGAGTGAGAAGCCGGGGTCTTCATCTTCGTCCCCGAGCGTCGAAGAAGTGGTAACTTCGCGCGCTGGAGCTCGACTCACAGACACGTTGGCCTATTACGACTCGCTGCACCCGACGCTGAATGCGGATCTCCTCAACGACCCGCTCATCTTGTCGTTCCGCATCCCTTATCAGGACCTGCGCGTAGGTCGCTGCATCAGCAAAGGTGGCTTCGGCCTCGTGTACATGGGCACATACAAGCACCGGCGCGTGGCCATCAAGAAGATCCAGCGCGAGAAATGCGAGAAGCTCTCGCTGATCCGCATGTTCATCCGTGAAATCACGCTCATGGACGCGCTCAAGCACCCGCGCATCGTCGAGTTCGTTGGCGTCGCCTGGGACTCACTGCGCAACCTAAGTGCTGTGACCGAGTACATGGAACGCGGCGATCTGCGCGAGGTGCTGCACAGCGTCAAGAGTCAAGGTGGTGGAGGAGCCAACGCCCCCGACGGACTCACGTGGCAAGGTCGCAAGCTCACCATCGCGCTGCATATCGCCGAGGCGCTCGTGTACATGCACTCGCTGAGTCCAAAGGTCATCCATCGCGACCTCAAATCCAAGAACGTGCTGCTAAACACGGACTACGAAGCCAAACTCAGTGATTTCGGCGTCTCACGCGAACGGGCCGTGAGTTCCGATACGGGCGGCCCCGCACCGGACCGATTCATGACTCCAGGAGTGGGCACGTCCTTCTGGATCGCCCCTGAGGTGCTACTCGGCAAAGACTACGACGAGAAGGCCGACATATTCTCCTTTGGCGTGGTGCTCTCGGAGATCGACACGGACGACTACCCGTACTGGAACTCGGGCAGCGTTCCCGCTGAGAACGACGCGGCCGAGCGACGCGCTCAGGAGCAAGCCATCCTGGAGAAGGTAGCGCTGGGTTCGCTGCGCCCCACGTTCTACAACGACTGTCCCCCGGGCGTACTGGCGCTGGCTGCGAGCTGTCTTGAGGGGCGTCCGGAGAACCGGCCCAGCGCATCGGAGGTCGTGCTCGCCATCCAGGAGCTCATCCATGAGGCCAGGTTTGACCAGCAACAGCAACGAGAGAGCTCCCAGCCAAGCCACCTCGGCTCCGCCGGGTTCCTCTCGGGGCTCTAGAGCACTTACATCCCGCTTCACCCCCTATAAGTTACAAGCACGAACTTGAACGACGCATATCCCCACTTACAAACAGGAGAAAAGCGCACTATGGATGGAGTATTGACCTCACAACGAGACGTCTTCCGTCGCTTTGCTGTGGTTTTCCCTACCTAGCCTTCAGCACTCGATGGCGAAAGCCTCTTCGTCCACTGCGGCGAAAGATCCCGCCTCGCCACCAAGAAACGAGGTCCAGGAGCGACGCGAGGGGTATAAAGACTGGAATGTATCTAAGGCAACGCGCGAGACCATCGCAGTAGGCACTCGCCTCCTCAGTTGACGACCTTCTGCTTCTTCACAGCAGCGTCACTGGGCACCTCGGTCTTCGCCTTGGCCTCGCTAGCGCCAGAAGCAGCCTTCATCTTGTAGCACGGGGACGAGGCCGTGCCGCCTTCGGCGAGCTCGAACGACTGTGTGTCTTCCGGTAAGTATGTTCTGCTCCCACGAAGTGCACACAAGAGTATGCCCGCCGTTCGTTAGTCCTCTTGGCGCACTCCACCACGCAGAACCGGATGGTCCAGAGCTAACGACAGCGAAACGTACTTGATGAAGGAGAGCAGGTGGTCCCTGCCGCCCAGCTCGTGCTCGCTCTTGGGGTAACTCTCCAGGATCTGGTCGCAGATCTGCTCGGCGGTCATACTCGTGAGGGATTTGTGGTACTTGGCCTTCTCAAACGCCTGGGGGAACCAACAGGTAGAGAGAAGCCGCAAGTCGTCAGTGTCGGTCGCCATGTAGCCCTCGCCACACTGAGCCAATTGATCGCCGAGCACGCACCGTCCGGATGACTTTGAAGCCGCTCATGGTGCTAATGGTGGAGCGGATCGCACAGATGAAGTATATCCGCGCGTGGCCAATCTTGAGTGGCATCTTGGAGGTCAGTTCGATGATCTGGTTCTTGGCCACGAACTTGCCGGCGGCGAACATGCCATTCTTGCCCAGACACTGCAGCTCGAAGCAGCTCTTGGCCTGGTTCCAGCTGATGCGCGCGTGCAGTCGCGAGATGGACTTCTGCTCGCCGAGCGCGATGCGGTGGTCGGGCGTGGCTACAGGCAGCAGCAGCGCGAGTCAGCTCTGCGCAGCACAAACACGTAGCAGGAGCGGGGAGCAAGTCGGCGCCGACTTGGCGCGCTCGCGGCTCGTACCAGAGATGGGTCCGCGGCCGAGCTCGGCGGGCAGGTGCGTGACGAGCTTCTCGAAGGGCGTGTCGTCCAGGATGCGGCCGCTCAGTTTGGCGTAGGCCAGCGGCGGCCGCTTCTCCACAAACTTCTTCTCCAGCGCGCGCTTGCGCTCTTCCGTGGCCATCATGTTGCGCGGCGCTCGATTGTCTGCCAGCAGAACGAGGTGCTTGCCGCCGCCGGTGGCAATTCAAAGGCATGCGACTGGTCAAAATCCGGCCAGAAAGAGTTCAACGGCGCGCAATTGGTCAACTTTACCCAACGGTACATCAAACTGTTCGAAAATGAAGACGTTCATTGGCTAAAACTGTTCTGTTATCGGCTTCTCAAAATTGATTATTCTTCAAGTAAGTATCCGAGGTACGACCATGATCCAGCTTGATCCAGTTTTTCCTCCGCTCCACCGCCGCTGCCCTCGGGCACGCGGGATGCCGTAACTGGCAGACGGCTAGCCAAATGTCATGGGTCGCGTAGCGCTCTCGTGTCTGCACACGCTGCCAAAATAAGACGCCAATGACACGAGGGTGGTCCGAACAAGGAACCTTTTGGGTGCGGAGGCGTGTAGTCATCGCCTGATCTACTTGACGTCACACACGCGGCCGTCCCCGCCAGTTGGTATCACGGAGCCCAGTTGTCCCTACATTCTGGGCATCCTTCCCCTCCAACGGATATCTTTTCGGTGCGCAATGCGCAGTAGCGTTCCTTGCTTCAGCTTCGCGCTGGCGTCTCCGCTCGGGTCCCATCGTCGCAAGCCTCGCGTGGGACATAAGCCTTCGCCGCTGTGCTTGGTCCGTTACGCTGCTAGGCTCTCGGTCGTTTCCTTCCCTTAATTTCCTAAATGTCATGGTCATTCCCCGATCGACCAGGTTGCACACCTGTGGTTCACAGCGGGGCCAGCTCTATGCTAAAACCTTCCCTGCAATACCCCGCCGAGATGCGAAGTTTTGCCGTCAAATTACCCGAACGAGAGCTCTAGCACGCAGGCAAGATTGTCTATGCAGGCGTTTCTCCAGGGAGTAATTGAGGTGGAGAGCGTTAGCACCGATTAGTCCTTGGGCTTTGCCTCAAGTGCGCTCCCCACGCGGAGGAGCCGCGAACCCCGGGAGGCCAGCGCACACGAGCGGCTGAGCGGCCTCGCCGGTCCAGAGCCCTCGGAAGGGCCGCAAGATTGGAAAAGGCTCGATGAGAAAGTATACGACGACGCGCATAGGCTCTTCCCGTTGAGTGGCGCCGCGTTGCCGCGGAAGTGGAAGTTACTAATCCACCAGCGAGGCCACATTCGTGCTATTCGCCCCTGCGTGTCTGAACCCATGTGTCGTCCCACCAAAAGTGCCACATTCGTCGCACCAAGATCCGGGTTGGTTTACAAACTGTAAGAAATTCGTGTTCAGACCGTGAGTCGGACTCGACACTTTGATCCGAACGATCGCCTCAACCGCGAGCCAGTGGCACCTCCAGTCCGCTGGACGTATCGGCCCCGGTGAGACGGCCAACCTGTGGCTGCGAGCCACGCGAGCCGCTTCAACTCGGCGCCTCAAGTGCCATCGAGCGTGGCGAAGCCTCCGGTCGTAGTAACCGCGTTACTGCGGCTTCGGGACGCCCTTCGCCACGAAAATGCACCGCCCTCATCGTCCGCGCAGGCCTCGCGCGCGTGGGCACTGCCGGACAACCACAAAGTGGTCGTCGTGCCCACGCTCTAGCTATCAAAGATACCTACCAGCCACGCTCTCCTTAGCTCGCCATGCACGTGGCGCTTCTCCTTGACTCAGACACTTGGGCAGCTGCGCGGCGGTGAGTCGCGGAGAGGGAAGCCGCTAGTTCGCGTGAGTAGCGTGGCATGACGAGTGCACTCGAGACTATCACAACTCCATTTCACGTCTAACGGCGTAGTCCACCCCGCTCCACCGTCTGCATCTCCTATCTATCCATCAACCGACGGTCCGATACAGCATGTCTTCGCTGCGGGGTCTTCACGAAATGCCCGGGTCCTCCTCGACCTCGGCCATGAGCACCGAGTCTGCGTCTTCTGCGGCCACGACGACCTCGGAGAGCACCAGCACCAGTACAGGGAGCAGCAGCAGTACCACGTCTGCGTCCACAACGCCGGGGGGATCCACAACGGTGACCACGGAGGAGACGACGGTCGCTGGGGGCCTGGTCACGACCAGGACCACCACCACCACGACCAGTGTGATCACGACCACAGCGTCCACGAGTGAGGCCAACAGCCACAGCACGCGCACCACGGTCACGAATAACAATGCTGCGTTCGAGGGGGGCAGCGGTACGACCACGACTACGGTCACGGAGAACGCGGACGGCGTGGCACCCGTGACAACCGTCATCACGGACGACGGCACGGAGAAGATCACGACGACCACGAACGAAGCCACCGGCACCACGACCACTTCGACGAGCGCTTCGTCACAGAAAACCAACAGCGCCTCGAATACCTCCACGTCAACGAGCACGACCAGTACCACGAGCGGCTCTACCTGGGGAGCTTCGTCAACCACCGAGGGGACTTCGAGCTCCACGACGTCGACCACCAACAAATTGGAGGGCGCTTCGAGCTCCACTTCCACCACGGAGGGCACTGCCTCCAGCAGCTCCACGGCTGCGACGTCTATTGCGGAAAACACAGTCACCAACAACGGCGGATCCACGGCTGAGTCGACGACAGCGGATCAAACCGCGGCCAACAGCGAGACCTCGACATCGATCACCACGAGCTCGCAGGCTGGTGCGTCCAGTCCAGAGACTGCCACGACATCGGGCCATGACACGAGTTCGGCCACAACGAGCACCTCGATGATGGAAGGCGAGGCCGCTGAAGGAGCAGTCACTGCCGCAGCCGGCACCACGTCGGGCAGCAGCACGAGCTCCACCAGCAC
>JAADYJ010000290.1:0-26923 GCA_023338205.1 Halophytophthora polymorphica
CCCCCCCCCCCCAAAGCGATTCATGTTCAGTCACGTGAAACCACCACGTGGTTGCGGTCAATGGCGTGATCCATTGTCTGTTTCGTGCATCCCTCCGTCCGGTTGTAGAGCAACCACTTGACCGTCTCGAGGTGCCCAAATTTGGCAGCTAAGTCCATAGCGCTGGGGGTCCAGCTTTCCGTCCGATTGACATGAAGCCACTGGATGACGTGGAGCTGTCCTTCAGCAACCGCGTTGTTCATCGCTCACACTGTGCAGCCCTCGATTCGGTTAAACTGCAGCCACTGGACCACTTCGAGGTGACCGAATCTCGCGGCGAGGTCCATGGTCTCCACCGTGCATTTCCCTCCGTTCGCCTGGAGCCACTGCATCACCTTTATATCCCGCACCGCGCAGCCGTGTCCATCGCATAGCGAGAGAGCGGGAGGTGGCCGTGGAACTTCTTGAGCACGCGCAGCAAGCCGTTCTCGACGGCCTTGTCCAGCTTCGTGGGCTTGCGCACCAGGTCCGAGATGAGGCGCATCAGGCAAGGATCACTGAAGATGCACTTGGGCACGACGAGGAGCACAGAGTCCAACGCCAGGAACAGCTCGACGGAGCGTGGGGGCGCCACCTTCTGGCGCTTCCACGCGCTCTCCATGTTGCTGCCGCGCTTTGTATACCGACTGCTTTTCGATTGGTTCAGCTAAGCGTGGGGCACTTCAAAACGAGATGGATCAAGATGTCGAACAGCTTTCTACGTTCCTGGTCTGCATTGAACTGCAAAGTTTTCCGTGCCACGTGTGGCCTGTTAACCAGGACGTCTAGATGTCGTCGGGTATCTGTACAGCTGTTGCCTTTGACTGCCCACGCTAGATGACACGAGCTCAAAGCAATGATGCCAGCGTTTCGTGTTATATGCACCGTACAACGCGTCCCAAAGAGTGAAGCGTGAGGCGACAGATGAGCTTGGGGGTGCGAGGCTGCCGAACTCAGGTTACATTGCGATTGGGCTCCATGAGGGTCATCGACTTCGCGAACGGGTGAAGCGCGTCTGTGGTGCGCTCGAATCGGAGCAACTTGCTTAGCAGCTACTTGAAATGAGCGTGTGACGCACTTTGAAGCGGAGAAATTCTGCGTATGAAGCGCTGTGAGAGCAGTTGCAGATAATCTAATTTGTTGCGTTTGTTGGGAAAACATCTATCTCCAAACCGTCTAATCCCGACTAGTTCTAGAGAGCCTGCGGTCTACGCCTAACTCAAAGCCAGAACAGCAGTCACCACACACAAAAGCGAAGTCGTGGAAGACACTGACGCTGCTGCCCCCGTTGTAAGTGAACCGGTGGACTCGGTCGAGGATACGCAATCGGCGTAGTCCTCGGCAGTGGCCCACCACTGGAAGGAGCATAGCCACTCGGCCTGGCATGTGGAGTCTTCGCACGAAGTCTGCAGATATGACAGCGCCTTGGAGTCATAGTAGTACTGCTCCAACAGCTGTGGGTTCTCAGCAGCGCGTTCCACAAAGCCCCTCAGCTCCGACGTCGACAACGAATTTACGTTAAACGCAGTGCTGGCGTTGAAGATGGGGTGCCAATCGAGCTCTTGACTGCCGTCGGAGATGTTGGACGCGTAGACCGTGAAGTCCAAGAGCTCGTATGTGGTGGAGTCGAAGTCCCAGACCATGAACGCCGGGTTGTTGTTGAAGATGGGTGAGATGGCCGCCGATGTGAAGAGCGGCACGACCTCCGAGCCGTCGCTGCCCACCATGGCGTCCTGGTCAGTCCCTGAGGCTTCATCGGAGGTGAGGGGCAGCCGAAACTCAATGCTGTGCACGTGGCCGAACAGCTGTGCCTTGATCACGTCTGCGAACTGGGCCACAATCTGCTTGTACGTTGCGATGTATGACGCTTCCCACATCGGATCGCCGCCGTACGAGTCGATGATTGGCGGGATGTGGCCGACGACGTAGGCGAACTTGCTGGCGTTGCGCAGCTCCAGCAGCGAGTTGTTGAGCCACTCGAATTGTCCGAAAGGATCAGAGTCGTACGTCGTGTCTGGAGTGTGGTCGGGCTACGAAAGCAACAACCACACCAGATTAGATGTCATGCCCACGGGTTTGGAACTCCGATACGAGGCTTCAAACGTACCGAGTAGGGCACCGTGTTCAGCGTGAGGACGATGAGTTTCTCGTCCAGATCATAGGACAGGTATCCGCGGCGGCTGAACGCATCCAAGTTGGTGTTTGATAGCGAATTCTGCCAAGCCTTCGAAATCGTCGCAATCGACGGGTTCTCCTCCGTCTCTGGGTCTGTCACATCCATGCTGTAGCCGGGGGCTATGATACGATAAACACGCAGGGACAAGTGCAAGTGAGTGTTCTGTCAGCGTTGCAACAGTCTACGGGCGCGCGAATCACCCAAAACCGGACAGCCGGGATCGTACATGTGTCGGAGTTGCCCAGGATGGCCGTCGCATTCATCATTGTGTCATTGGACAAGTTGAACGCGGCCATGGTCGCCACGTTGACCTTCACCGCCTCAGTGAGGTACTCGTCCGAAGGATCACCGTGCACCGCGTGGTCGCCCGTGTAGAGGAAGAAGTCCGGGTAAGGCAACACTAGCTTGGCGTATTGCAGCGCCGACTCCAGCAGGCTGGTGGGCGCATCGAAGCCGTACGCGAACTTCATTTCAGCTGACTCGGTACTGTTGAACGACGCAGATATGTTGAGGTGCACGTCCGAGAAATGAAGGATATGGCGAGCCTGCGCGTTGCCATTGCCGTCGCTCGCGTCGCTCGTGGTGATGTCAGAGTCTGAGGACGAAGACGAGGATGCCCGTAATGATCCATCCGCGGATGCAAGGGTTGTAGCCAGCAGTGCTGCTGCTCCAATCGCGGTCACGCATCGATAGGACGAGATTGTCATGGCTGCTGTTGTGTGCGTGTCGGCGTCCTGGACGTGGCGGCGTTCACGTAGCTGGAGCAGCTGGTTCACTTGCGCTCGGCAAGGGAAGTTGAGAAGTGATCCAGAGCAATGCTCCGTCCGACTTCAGCGAGCTCGCAGGTGGGGTGTTAAGGTCGATGACCGACGATCGAAAGGAGGACGCGGAGACATGCATAGCTGACTGATCGTTGTAGTCCAAGGAGGAGCAAGGTGGCTGACGTGAATCAAGAAACCCGGATTTGAAGTGCATCCTGTAGGCGACTTGGCATTCGGAGAAAGTCTGGAAGTCGATGCCCGCAACGGCGAGGCCAGAGCCGTTGGCACAGCACTAAGAGCGACACTTCGGCAGGGGGAACGTCAAGTGGCTTTGCATCGGCTGGGCATGAACGGACGCGCTTTTGCCATGGTACCACTCTCATATTTTAGCAGCCATGTTGGCGATTTTTTCATGGCAGCCAACATGGCCTGGGTGTACCAACTGCAGCCCGCGGCTCAATCTTCGTTCCACTCGTGTTCCTGGACTGCTCAACAAGGCGAAACCCACGCAAGCTGCCTATCGGCAAGATGGCTTCATTGAAGGGGAATGATGAGCTACAGGTGGCAGTCAGAATCGGTCAACCCTCTCACACGGCTGACGTGGAGCGCACGCGGCTGTCGTCCAGGAGCTGCGCCCTGTCGTCTCCACCGCCGTGTCTGCGGATACGCGAAGCGACAAGTACGGTCGTAACCGCCACGACGGCCCCACCGGCCAGAATGGCGACCACCACGACCAAGTACGACGACGCCGAGGACGACACCGCTGTCGCCGCGATGGTAGTGTCGAGTGAGCCGGAGGCCACACTCAGCTGCTTCTGGGTCGTCGCCACGCAGGTGGCGTAGTCCTCGGCCGTGTCCCACCACTGCATTGTGCAGAACCACTTGGCTTGACACTCGACGTCCAGACACTGGTCCTGCATGTACGACTCCGCCCGCGCTTTGGAGTTGTGATAGTATTGCGCCACCAGCTCCGGGTTCTTCGCCGCGCGGTCCACAAATCCACTAAGCTCCGACGTGGACAGTGAAGTCACGCCGAACGCTTCGCTCGCTGAGAACAGTCGATGCCAATCGAGCTCCTGGCTGTCATCTGAGATGTTGGTGGCGTAGATCGTAAAGTCCAGCAGGTCGTACGTCTCCGAGTCGTAATCCCAGATCGTAAAGGCCGGGTTGTTACCGAAGTACGGCGAGATGACGGCCACCATGAAGAGCGGCACAAGGTCTGCGGTGGTCCCATCACCGGAGCCATCTACCGTTTGTTGGGTCTGCGTTTGTGCGGCAGACTGCCCCACTGCTGCAAGCGGCAGGCGGAACTCGATGCTGTGCACGTGACCGAAGAGCTGCGCCTTGATCACGTCCGTGAAATGACCCACGATCTGCTTGTACGTGGCAATGTACGTGGCGTTCCACATGGGCGAACCGCTGTACGAGTCCATGATGGGCGGGATGTGGCCGACGATGTAGGCGAATTTGCTCTCTTGCTGCAGCTTCAGTAGCGTGGCGTTGAGCCACGCGAACTGCTCGAACGGGTCGGGCATCCCCGACGTATCGGGGAGGTGACTTGGCTGTGAAAGGCACACAAAAACAAGGTGGCAAAACGTTAGATGGAGCGACTCTCACGCTCTGGCAAGATCAACGCAGTGGCCATGCACGTACAGAGTAAGGGAGCGTGTTGAGCGTGAGCACCACGAGGTTCTCGTCCAAGTCGTACAGCAGGTAGCCGTAATGGTTGAAGGCGTCCAGGTTCGACTTGGTCATGGTGTCCTCCCACGCCTCGGAAATGAGAGCGATGGATGGATTCACCTCCGTCTCCGGGTCCGTCACCTCCATGGTGTAGTCCGGAGTTGTGTCGGCGTTCCCCATGATGGCGGTGATGTCCAGCGTCGTGTCAGCGGTTTTCGAATAGTACTGCGCCATGGTCTCCACATTCGTGTCTACCGCCTCGGCCATATACGCACCAGGGAGCTCGTAGCCGTGCACCACGTGGTCGCCCGTGTACAGAAAGAAGTCCGGGTCGGGCAGAACTTGTTTGGCATACTCGAGTGCCGATGTTAGCAGCGTGAGAGGCGCGTCGTCGCCGTACTGGAAGCGGATGTCGGTGTATTCGCTGGCGTTCAGCGACTCGGATATGTTGAGGTGCACGTCCGAGAAGTGCATGATGTGTCGGAGCGTCACCTCCCCAGCAGACTTTCGGCCGGCTTGCTCGCTTCCGCCCCCTTCGTCGCTTTGAGTGCCCACTTCACTGGCGCTGGCGCTGACACCGTTGATGTCGCTGATACTGGAGCTGCTGCCCGGACTGGACATCTCTGTGGCGGCGACCACCGAGTGTCCCAAGGTGTCGGGGCAGTCCCAAGCGGCACTTCGTAGCGCTAGAGTTGCCACCACTAGCGCCAAGGCGACCAGTGTGCTCTTGAGTCGAAGGGTTTGACCCGCCATATTCCAATCCATGACAAGGCGGGTGCCTTCGGCTCCAGTTCTCCTGGCGAGGAATGTTGGAGAATGCGCTCCGGGATGTTACGGCGTGCATGTCCGTCGGACGCATGGGCCCCGTGGATGCCACGAGCATGCCACGAGCACGAATACCGTCAGTTTGCTCGGCCTGTTTTGTTTTGAAGCTTCAATGTTGCTCCCTTTGATGACACCAGCGTCTACCGGTAATACCGACTCCGATCTGATTCGTCCCGCGGTCTCCCTTGTCGCCTGCCATTGGTGCAATATCTGGTCGAACACGCCGTGATTGGTGGAAAGTCCTCGAAAGACAGCCAGCCCAACCGTTGGCTCCGACGCCGCCTGCCAAGCCTGCGCTTCCAGGCGGTCTGTGGCTCATTTCTCAAAGAGGCAGAGCAAGCAAGATGGCGAAGACTACCCCGCAGACCGCCGCCGGCAAGACGGCCGCCAAGATGGGCAAGAAGGTGATCAAGGGCTCGCACGGCAAGGTGCTCAAGGTCCGCACCAAGGTGCACTTCTACAAGCCCAAGACGCTGGAGCTGGCGCGCGCGCCCAAGTATGCGCGCAAGTCGGTGGCCTCGCGCAACAAGATGGACAAGTACCGCATCATCAAGGCGCCGCTCACCACCGAGTCGGCCATGAAGAAGATCGAGGACAACAACACGCTCGTCTTCCTTGTGGACCTGCTGGCCAACAAGCGCCAGATCAAGGACGCCGTGAAGGCGCTCTACGACATCAAGGTTGCCAAGGTCAACACGCTCATCAGGTACACACTATCGCGTCGAGACGCTGCTTGTGGCTGGCGGAGGGGGTTTGTCTCGCGCGCTGCGATCGGGCCGTAGTCCTGATAGGGAAGTGCGGTATCGCAGCGCGCGGGCTGGTTGTCCGTGGTGGCGGCCTGCCTCCTCCTATGGGTTGTGGCGCAGCTTGGAAGCTGGGATGGTGGAGCTTGGCGTGTACTTACTGTTTGGCTGGTGTGTTGCTGTGGAATATGTAGACCCGATGGCCAGAAGAAGGCGTACGTGCGCCTGACCGCTGACTACGACGCTCTGGACGTGGCCAACCGCATTGGCGTGATCTAAGTGCAGTTCTAGGATTGCATCTTGGGGAGCTCGCTGCTGTACTTGCCACCATCTTGTACCCTTTGGGGAAGAGAAACTAATCAATACACGGCCGACGCACCTTCCTCGCTGAAAAGCTGGGAGGGCGCGGGCCTTCGTATGGAATCGATTCGCCTATAATCCTTGCCACGTGCGACTGGAGCGTCTCCGCATTGTCTTCATGAAGAGATGAAGACGTGCGCACCAAGCGGATAAATCCTTCGAGCAGCTTTGCTACGAGTATTAACATCTACTTGGCGGCGCAGGGAGCAGCAGCTTCTACTGGCGTCGCTCGCTGCGGTTGTGGTCGTGACCAAGCGATTGCAGCTCATGGCTTTCCAGCCTCTCACTTGTCCTTATTGTGGCGCGCATCCATCGCTGCCTTGGCTGCTTGGCGTCAGCTGACGTAGTGCTGCAGTGGTTGGTCGCGGTGCAGGACAAAGTGGATCGAGTCTTACCTTCTCTCTGTCGCTGCTTCCCGCTCACTGGAAGATCTTTATTGTACTGTCGGCACCGCCCGTCGCGATGAAGTTGCGGGACGGGTGGTAAGCCACCGAGTGCATCGCCTCGCCCATTTTCGGCCGGTGCGCCTGCAATTCCACGATCAAGCACCGCCACTGCGTCAGCATCAACGCTACAACCCACAACCCATGCCACACCGCGTCGTTCCGACGCTCTGGACGCCACGCACCGCTTGTTCGAACACGCAATGTCGATCGGCCACCGACCAGACCCGCAGCGAGCCATCGTGACCTGCAGGAGAGGGCAAACACGTCAGCGAGAGCTTCATAGGGGTCTACACATGCAGCAAAAAGCCACGAAAGGAGATCGTACCTCCCGACGAAAGGTAGAGCCCAGCCGAGTCGATGGACAGACACGAGACCGCATCTTGGTGGGCCGTGAGCGAGCCCACGCACTCGCCCGCGCGCATGTCGTACATGCGGATCTTGCGGTCCGCGTGCGCCGCGATGGCCACGGGCATGGTCGGGTGCACGATCACCTGGTTCACTTGGCCCGCTCGGCCCTTCGTGTCCACGTCAATCGCCCGCGACAACTGGATGAGCTGCTCGCCGTGGAAGTCGTACTGCGCCACGGCGCCGTTCGTGTAGCCCGCCACGCACGTCTTGGAGTCCGTGAGCATCGTGTGCACCGACGTGGGCACTAAAGACCCGCGGACGTTCGGTCCGGACGCGTTCACGTTCCCCTTGGACGCGCAGCGCAGTTCACTCTGGAGCGACAACTCTGTCCGTCACAACACGCAGCCACAGCCAAGTCGGTCGCACGTTAGCTCAGCCCCCACGCCACATTCCTGCTCGCCGCCAACGTCGAACATACCTGAAGACACGCTCCACGTGCGCACGACTCCATCAGCTCCAGCGGAAAAGAGCACGTTCGACAGCGGGTGCGCGTGGAGCGACCAAATGGCGTCGTCGTGCGCCGACTTGACGGCGTGGCGCTTCATGCCCTGGTACTCCTCGTACGCATAGGGCTCCACCTTATCAGTGTCGAGGCTCGGCAGTTCAAACAGCCGCAGGGAGCCGTCCCGTCCGGCCGTCGCGAAGGCGCCCGCTCGCTGAGGAGAGCAGTCCGGGTAGTTCTCAGCGCTGAAGACGGCGATTCCCAGCACGCTCTGCGTGTGCGCGCGCATGGTCAAGAGCGAGTCCACCTCCGTGGTGCGCTGCGACGGCGGGCCGCTGCTCACACTGGACAAGTTCCACACCTTGACGGTGCAGTCTTCACTGCCCGAGACGAGCAGCGGCTCGGTGGGGTGGAAGGCCAGCGCGCGCACGCCGTCCATGTGGCCCGAGAGCTTGAGCTTGAGCTTGTGCGGCCGGTAGGAGCCCTTGGGTGCCACGGGGATGGCTGCAGGCCTCGGCGACTTGGCCGAATCGGGTGCAGCACCTGCATAATCAGCATCAGAATGAGCAAGAAGCAGCAGAAACAAATCAGACACCCGAGCGAGTCCCACCGGGATAAATCCAACCCTTGCGAGCCAAGCCTTACGCTCGACTTCGCGGCCTGAGGCCGTGCGGGAATGCATCCGCGGGCGCGAGATCTCCATGCCCTTGGCCGACTGCGCGGCCTTGGGCGTGCCCGTGCTGCGGCTGCTATCTGTGCGGAAAATGTGGACGCCACGCGGGCTCGAGGCGGGCGAGGGTGCCGGCGACGGCTTCTCTACCGTGCGCGCCGACTTGGAGCGCGACATGGAGCGCGAGACCGTCACGCCGCGCGTCACCTCGGCGCTTTCGGAGCGCTGCTTGGTCAGGGAGCCGTCGTTGCTGGACACGGCAGCGGGGGAGGCGAGGTACCGGCCGCGCTCCTGGCGCAGCGCGAACTCGAGCATCTTGATGCGCAGCATGGCGTCCTTGTAGGCCTGCTCCTGCTCACCACGCTGGTCCTCCAGATCATGCACCTTCTTCTGCAGCTGCAGCCGCTCCTCGTGCCACTGCGCCTCGTCGTTCGCCACGCTCGCGAACTGGCGCTGCAAGTAGCGCAGCGCGCTGTCCACGCTCTCCATCTGCACGCACACGCGCAGCCCCAGCGCAACGCCGCATGTTCGTTAGTGCGCGATGTCTCCAACTCGCGGGTCTCTGCTGGCCGCGCGGCGCGTCCGAGCAGAAAGCCCAGCGTACCTTGCTCTCTTGAGCTCCTTCGTGAGTTGTGTTTGCCGGCCTACTGCGGGCGCCACAGGCCACCACCACGGCCCTCCAGAGCCACGGGCAGGTAGAGAAGACGCTCGGGGAGGGGAGGAGCCGCCTGCGCAGGCCGCCAGCCAGCCAGCTAATGCACACGCGCGGTCACACCGAGCCGTCCGTGCGGCCGTTGCGATCCGCCGATCTCTGCGTAATTGGGGCTTCTTTGGCTTCGCTCCCCCCCCTTTCGGACCGTTTGGCGTTTGGGCGATGCTGCTGTCACCGGATGAGGGAAAACCTGGGCGAATCGCAACGCGCCACAAGAAGATGGTGGCGGTAGACAAAATGCGGACGCGATCATCGTGCCCGCAGCTGGTTCAACGTCGGCCGTCTACGCTTAGCAACACCACGCCAAAGCCCCTAGAGGTAGACGAAGGGCCTGTAAGCTGTAAGCGGCACCAGGAGCTGCACGAAGCTCGCCACTACGAGCGACGCATCTCCCTTTGTCAGCACCGCGCCCACAAGCACCCCTTGGATTCGAGGTTTTACTCCTCCCGTTCGGTGCCACCCCCGGCACTCCTCGTGCCACCATCTGTACCCTTCTGACGGGCCAAATGTGGTGTCCACCACACCACCCTATTATACGACCAAAAGCCCGCCATACACGCAAAGCGGACATCCACGGCCAAGAAGCTAGCGTCCGAGAAGCTCGCGCTGTCTGTGCACGGGCCCCAGGCCGCTCTCCCCCGCTCTGCGCTGCCGCCCCAGGCCTCCGAGGGCGCTGCGCAGCCGCCGAGATGTTTGAGACGCTCGTGACGGGGCTGCTGACCAACGCACTGGGCAGCTACATCGACCCGAAATGCTTCAGCGGTGACAAGATCAGCGTGGCCGTGTGGGAAGGCTACGTGGTGCTGCACGACCTGGAGGTGAAGCCCGAGGTGTTCGCGGATATGCCGGCGTTGCGGCTTGTACGCGGCGTCGTGGGCTCTATCGAGCTCAAGATCCCGCGCTGGAACCGCTTGCACTCGGAGTCCGTGGTGGCCACCATCGACGACGTCTACCTTTTGGTGCAGACGGAGGAGGACCTGGACGCCGTCATGATGGCCATGGACGAGTTCACGCTCAAGAAGCGCTTGCTAGAGGAGCTCTACAAGCAGGCCAAGCGCCAGGAGGAGCAGGAACAGGACGCCGCCGCGGGCGAGGACGGCTTCGCCGCGCGACTCATCAACAAGATCATCGACAACCTCGAGGTATGCGCGCGTTACCTGCGGCTTTCTACCGTGGCTGTGCGGGCAATGGCTTGCTGCGATGAATGGGGATTGTGCTAACGGTGAGTTGTGCTTGTTTTTGACCGGCGGATGCTGCGATTGTAGCTGCACATTCGGATGATTCACGTCCGCGTGGAGGACCAAAGCAGCGGCGATCACCCATTCGCACTCGGACTCACCATCGAGTCGGTCCATGCTCAGGTACATTGAGAACTGGACGCTGTGCACGGATTAGAATGCGCTGACTGCTGTACTAGGACGGTGTGCTGACTTCGTCGTGTGCATTACTGGTCTCCTGTTCATGGCATGCAGTCGACGAACTCAAACTGGCAGCCGTCGTATGTGGACGCGTACAAGAGCAACGAGCCGCGCATCTTTAAGATCGTGGAGCTGAACCACCTGAGCGTGTACCTGAACCCAGACTGCGAACTCCTGCGTGACCGCTCGGTCGACTTTGAAGTGTGCTCGCTGGACGATTTCTCGAACGCCTTCCATCGGGCGATCCCCAAGCGCTTCGATAGGCACCACTTCCAGCACCACTTCCTGCTCAAGCCCATTGATGCCAGTGCGCGGCTCATTGTGAACCGTGACGTATTTGACGCGAGCGTGCCCAAGTTTGAGGTGGACGTGAACATCCCGGACGTGGCGTTCCGGCTCGAGGAGTCCCAATACTGCGACCTGCTGTATCTGGCCTCGGCGCTGCAGGTCCCAGACCACTACACAAAGTACCAGCGGTACCGCAAGATGCGTCCGCAAGCCACGGCGTTCGACGAGCCCGTGTTGTGGTGGCAATACGCTATCAAGGCGGTGATGGAAGACGCGAAGGAGAGCAGACAGCGCTGGGCGTGGGCCTACATGAAAGACCGTCGCGAGGACCGGAAACGCTACGTGTCCTTATGGCAGCAAAAATCCATCCAGTTGCTGGAGCTGACTGACATCGATTACGTGATCTCGGACAGTGAAGAAAATGGTGACGAGCGCAACGGCGACGCCAGTGGCGATGCGGCGAGTCAAGACGGCGAGCGGGAGAGTGTGGCTTCGTCGACGGGCTATTCGAACCCGCTCAAGTCGCTGCCAGAGCTCGACTCTGCATTGGAGGAGATAGAACGGCGGCGTACGGTGGAGGACGTGCTGTTCTTTCGCTACTTGGCCGACCAGAACTTGCGGAAGCGCCAAGCTTCGCGAGCACCGTGCAGGAAACTGCCGACGCCCCCGATGCATCATCCGAGGGAGTTTTCGGACAGCGAGTCTGTAGATACGGAGATGTCGGAGCCCAGTGTTCCCAGCGAAGTGCAGTACCGGTCCTGGGGCGCCTGGATGTTTGGCTGGACGTCCAAACTGACCCATCCGTCTACAGATGGCGAGCATGGCGAGACACCTCGACGTGTGATCCCAGACGTGGAGCTTCGAGAGCTTTTCAAGATCCTGGAGTACGAACCATCCAAGAGGTCCAAGAAACGTCTGCATCAGCAAAAGCACCGCGACCGCAATGGGAAGGAAGATGGCTCCGGATTTGATGGCGAGCAGTCGCAAGGGGAGGTGAACGAACTGTACCGCATTTCGGTGACGTTACAACGAGGATCACTTACGCTGGCAAGTGATCCGGAGACCAACCGAGCGCTGCTACGAGATGACCCGAGCTACGGTCACAAGTACTCGCCGACCGATTTTCTGCTGGGCACGTTTTCGCAGCTTCAAGTGGCTGCTGTGGCGCGAGACGACACGGTGGTGGTGGATGTATCGCTGCAGTCCATCGAGGCTTTCGACGAGAGTGCGGAAAGTTCGTCTTTTTCGCGGCTTTTGAGCAGGAAGCAGACCATTCGGCCGGGTGCCGAGGGGGATGACTCCAACGTCAGCAAGCTTTCTGGCGTCGTATTTCTGATGAACTTCGAGATGAATCCTGCGAACTCTAGAGCGGACGCTTCACTGGTCGTCCACATGGAGCCTCTGGAGATCGTATTGTCTCCAACGGCGCGATGCTGGGGTCGTTTGGCGCAGTTTATGGACACTCCGGCGACGCTGGGACTCTGGGCGGAGTTGGAAGTGGCTTCATTCAACGACATTGTGAACTTGAAGGCAAGAACGGAGGCAAAGCTGGACTACGTGATGGAGAATCGCATTGCGCTGTCCGTCGTGTTGAACATCCAAGCGCCTGTAATCATCATCCCGGAGAGCGATACCGACTACAATTGCGCTCGGCTCGTCGTGGATCTGGGTCGCATCAATTTTCGGACCGATCGTCTGAGCCAGCTCGACAGCGACAACGTGAATTTCAGCTCGTCAAGCTCTACACCCATGGGGAGGTCCGGGATGGGATCTCTGGCGTTGATGAGCCCGCCACACGCGCGCAACATGAACTCGAACACGTCGTTTGTGCAGCAGTTATACGACGAAGCGGAGAAAGGGGAGGGGGCGATTCGCTGGAAAGAAGAGTTCTACGACAAGTTCAGCCTCTCCATTGCGAACGTACACGTGCTTCTGATCCCGCACGGGAAGGCTATTCGAGTGCAAGAAGACGGGTTGGCAAGCAGTGGGATGAATTACCCGTCAGTCTCCCTCCCGCCGTACCTCCTGGACATGTACGATGAAGAGCAAGCGTACGAGTTGGTCGAGCGATTCAACATCAATGTCACCGTTCGGACGTCCATCTTGCCACTCGACGCGACGTTGACCCGCTTCTACGTCCACGCGGATCTCCCCGCGCTGACCTTCAACATGTCCATCGAGAAATACTTCCAGCTCCTCGCGTTGATGGATCGGTTCAGCGTGGCTGCGGCAAAGGTGCCGCAATCGTCCCGCAAGACTCCTGACACTGCTTTCTATTCCACTGAGGACGCATTTGAGGGCACTGCAGTGGGTGCGGTGGATCCTGACGATCAGTATGAAGCAATGAGAAGGGCGAGTTTCCTGAGCACCTCGGCGCTGAAGAAGTTTATGCTGGACGACAATGAAGGCGGGGCGCTGTCTGCCGCGACGGAAGAAGAAAACGATGACGAGGGAGACTCGGATGGAAACTCTAGCGTGGAAAGTGATGACACGTGGTTCAGCATTACCAGTGGCAATGCGGATATGAACCTGTCGTCACTGGACACTGACGATATTGACGACGAGGAACTGTCTATTTCGGATCTCACGGGACCCGGATCAGGTCGGGGTGGTTCAAGCATGAGCCCTCCTCCGAGATCAGTGAAGAAGGCCAAGAAGCGGGCGCGGCTGTTTACTTCTGGGCAAACCACAAAGCTACTTGACCGGAAGCTGTGTGTGTGCTCCTTCACGGTCCCCGTGATCTCCATTCAGCTGAAGAAACCTCGCTCCACCGCCGTCTCGTCGTACGCGTCTTACCGCTACGATACAAGCGATTTCGATGACGATCCGGCAGACAATGGCACTGTTCTGGTCAAGTTGCAGGGTTTCCGCATCCGAGTCGGGCAGAAAACCTTGTCCACGCAAGTGAACGTGAGCTTGATGTCGTTGGAGGTCGAAGATTTCCTGGATTCGAGTGGAAGGTCGACGCAGTTTTTACTGTTCTCGTGCCCGACAATCACCGTGCCGTTCTCAATGAAAGCCCCGTTGCGTCGAGGACCGAAGTTCCCCAACTATCCGTCGTTCCGGAGACGATCGAACCGACAACGAGAGCGTGTGATCTCGTTCCAGCGAAGCGGCCCCACGTCAGGCGGTGCCCCTGGGTCAAGAGGGGTATCAGCCCCAGAGACACTGCTCGAGGTGGTGTTCAGCTCGTTGAGCGACCAAAAGACTGGAAAGGAAGTCTTACGCGACGTGGACGTCCAGCTCGGCTCTGTGCAGTTCAACTTCGACCAGTCCTACGTTTGCTCGCTGCTGGAGCTATTCGAAGAATCTTCGTCGCAGGTGGCGCTGGTTCCTGTGTCATCTCGGAGTGGCACGGGAGAGGACGCCTTCGTGTCGGACTCGCTAGATGGATCGCCGCCTCCGTTTGAGTTGACGCCATCCATCGATCAAGAGTATTCAATGGCCGTGAGTCTCACGGAGTCGGTTCGGGCCGACCTGGAGCGGGCGAGAAAGAACTTCTTCAAGAGCGATCCGGAGCCCGAGGCAGCCAACAATGCGTCGGAGGATGCTGCTGCAAACCGACCACTGCCAGTGATGCTGAAGATCGGTGCGCGGCTACACTCTCTATCGATCTGCTTTTCCGACCGTGGCGAGTCGGTGGCGTCCATGGCGATTCTTCACTCACAGCTCCAGCTAGGCACAGCACAAGCGGGCCAAGTGAACGCGACCGGCTTGGTTGGCGACATCAAGGTATTTGACCTGGCGTCCAAGAAAAGTCAAAACGATGGCTTGGGAATTGCTGGCGCTGGTGGACGGGGACTCGAGTCTTCGGCGATGGACTTCATCGAGATTTTCGGCTTGGACATGTCCAACTCGTTCTCTCTTTCAGACTCAAATCGCAATATGGTGAGTGTCGAATGCTCCGTCTTTAAGGATGGGGGAGTGAAGGCGCGAGATGGTCTCAGAGAAGAGGGGGAAGCGGACGAGAAGAGGTCGAAGTCAAGGCTGAGCCTGTCAGTGCAGCCTGTCCGGCTGCTTGCGCAACCCGAGTTTGTGGAGAGTGTGGTCAGCTATATCTTGGACGGCCCACTGCGAGCTCATTTTCTCTCCAAGGGTGCTGTGGCGAATTACGATGATGTCGCGACTCCTCCAAGGACTACGAGGACTGCGAGGGAACCACGGTCAAATTCGTTCGACAACGAGTTTCAGCTGTCGTCGTTAACCCCTCCGCTTGTACCGAGGACATTAGACTTTCGTCCAGAAAGCTCGACGCCCTTCTTCGATGCCGTGGATGCGACCAATCGACGCAGCAACCCGTCAAGTGCCGGTGCCTCGCCTGCTGCAGATGTGAAAAGCAAGAAGGAAGGCAACGACGGGAAGGGCGACAGCCATGATGAAGCTCACGCCGAAGGCTCCGCTGATGAACCAGTATTTGATGGAGTGCTGGCCAGTGTGTTGGACAAGTTCGATCTGGATGTGATACTCTTCCATCCGAGCATTTTGTTCCCGTCGACTTCGCTGAAGGATATGCATGCCTCGCTGCATTCGCAGCCTTGCAGCGGGATCAACGTCGACTTGGGGGCGATATCGATGTCCCTTCTAAGCCAAGATTCCCCGGATCCGTTCACGGAGTTGGACTACCCGTCAAGAGAAGTTACGCTGGACGTGAAGGATCTTCAAATTACGTCTGTGGCGGATCAAACAGCGATTCTCGACCGATCGGGCTTACAGGTGCGATGCATGCTCCCTACGCCTCGGGTGGGGGTGGAGCACAGTTCGTCTGAGAGCACTGAGGACAAGCGGGCGGTATCATTGAGTGTGAAGATTCAACCGATCTGCTTCAACATCAGCGAGACCAATGTATGTGTGGCGCTAGATGTCTTCTACGACACAATCTTTCCCATCTCCGATACAATCCAAGACGCGATTCGTCAGGTCGAAAACGACGAGAGTGCGTCGGTTTTCGAGTCCGCCAGTGCGAGTGACGAGAAAACGAAGGATCGCAGCGATGCTGGGAAGGTACCAGCTGGTTCAACCATTGAAACCGCGGATTGGGGTCATGTGGCTGTCAGCTTTGTGCTGGAGGAGTTCAAGGTCGCGTTCGTGTCATACTCGGAGGCGCCGCACCAGTTCGAGACGTGGATGAAAAGCATAATCGACCTTCCGGACGAAATTTCATCACGAGACAGCAGTGGGAATTCCGTTCAGCAGAGCTCCCCGCGGCGGCAACGCTACTTTTCGCAGCATTTCATGGGTCGGCGCGGCAGTTTCCCGAACGAGCTTCCGTGCTGCGTTATCGGCGAGGTGTCCCTGGTCGCGCTAGAGGCCAATCTAACGATGGACTTGGCTGCTGCAAGCTTGGGTGGTGAGACGACGCCCCTGGAGTGTGATTTCTCGCTTCGAGAGGCTGTCATTCGCGACAAAATCGTGGATCAGGCGGTAAGTGGATGCGTGGTTTGTTCGTCATTGGTTGTGCGGTCGTTTCAAAGTCTAATTCATCGTGTGTGCATTGACTTTGGATAAACCAGGAGTACCTGACACACCTGTTTGGACCAGTGCCGGGAGCAGTCGTAGACAAGTTGGAGCCCCGTGCCTCCTTCTCGTCCGAGCACTCGTCGTTTACGCTCTTTTCCCAGGAGAGTATGCCCCCGCCGTTGCTCCGAACGTCGACATCCCAATCGGCGAAGTTAGACGTTGGGTCCTCACAGCTGAGCGGGCGACTGACTGTCAAGCAGATCTTGCTACCAGGAGATGGGCCTGCGCACGTGGTGACCACGAACTCACTCGACGTGACAGTGTCCTCGGCCCGGCTGATGCTTCTTCCGCGAACGCTTTTGCGCCTGGAGCACTTTGCATTGGACGTGTTTTTGGCGGCAACGAAGAAGACAAACGAGCTGGAGAGCAACCAAGACGAGAATGCTGTCAACAACCCTCCTGGGGTGAGTAGCTCAGGGTACGCCGATGCAGGGGCGGATGTCGACGATGATCGTGGAGACCGACAGGAGACGCGATTCGGTGTTCCCCCTCTGCGGTCGCGAAAGGACAGCATCTCCGAATCGTTAAAAGACGAGCTGAACGTGGTGCGGACGGCGTTCATGTCTCCTTTACAGCGGATGCTGAGTACAGCTAGTGCAAAGGACGGACGAGCACCTGGGAGTTACACGTCGCGTGCGATTGCCGAGGAATCAGGGGACGGAGCGTCGAATTCTTCGGGAAGCAAAGCTGCAGCGGGGGATGGTGCTGCTGACACGCGCAAAAAACTCCTGGTACCTCAGTGGGAAGTCGATGCGCGGTTGCTGAACCTGGAGTTGTGGGTTGTATCGACGGATCGCAAAGCTGACGTGACCGGATGCGTGGTATCCAGCCAATTGGTGGTGAAGTTCGACAGCACGATCAACGGAGCGGGGGCGAGTGATTCGCTTGATCAGAACGAACTCGTCACCGCAACCGCGAAGTTGAGCAGAGTGGGAGTGCGTATCGACTCACCGGTGGCAGATGGCAGCCGAACGGGTATTCTGGAGTCACCTTCAAAGCTTGGCTACTCTTCAGGAACGCTCGTGGAAAGTTTCGATGTGGACCTTCGGCTTTACCTACGCCAGTGTTATCGTCCTGTTCCTGTGGAGACAATTGATCCGGAAAGCAGCGATGAGAGCAGCGCAGAGAAGAGCGAAGAAAATACGTTAGCGATGACTTGGATCGACCCTTCGGCCCCGGGTTACAATGACGGCGCAGTTGATTTGCCGGAGCTGTTCCTGCGAGGTGTCCCTTCTGAGTGGGAGGAGTGGATTCTTCACGAGCCAAGCGTCCGTGTGGACAAAATCGAGGCACACGTTGCATACCGAGACCTCCCGCAACTGTTGAAGATCTCTGCCAGCATGGCCAGCGTGCTGAATGCGGAGCAAAATGTGCGCAATACCTTCGTGGCGAGACTCAAGGCTGCGTCAGATGGCGTTTGGTCCGAGTTTCCCGATACGCCCGGCGAATACTCTGGGTACGCGCACTACTTCGACACAGACGAAACGGACGACGGAAAGCCTACCGAGAACGCGTTGCCTGTCAATGAGCACGATGTTCTCACGCGCGCCTCGCTTCACATGGGTGGTGTGAAGCTTCGCTTGATGAACAACATTGTCGACCAAGAGTCGCCAGTCATCGACTTCGATGCGGGGGCGATCAAGATCCTGCTTCGCGCGGAAACGAACTCGCTAGTGGAGATCGACGCGGGATGCACAGTGGAAGCCCGCTATCAAAACCTGCGTCTGGTGACGATGGAGCCACTCATCGAGCCTTGGAGTGTGGGGGTGACTCTCTCGCAACGGCAGGCCCCACGACCCGCTGGCTCTACAGAATCGGAATCTCGGGGAGCGTCACCATGGAAGCTCAAGATCTCGTCGGACGTGTTCCTGGATGTGAACTTGACCGACGCCTTCATTGCCAACATGATGGCAGCAAACCGAGCGTGGAAGTGGGTAGTCAATGCTGGAGGTGATTCGCGTGAGACGACCGAGTATTCGACATACTGGATTCGCAACAACACTGGTCTACCTCTACGCTACTGGGGCGCTTCCTACAACGCGCAATCGCTTGCGCCTGGCCAAGAAGAGCCACTGAGGTTCAACAACGTGCCCACCGGCATTGAGGGGAAGAAACACGGTGATACATCGGAGGAGTCGCCGAGTCGCGATCGAGCGCAACGCAAAACCCACGTGCGCGATCGTCAGCTCTTTATCGCCGTCGAGGAGGAGTACCCGAGCGACAGTTTGTCGAATGCGAAGCGGAAATGGCAGAGCGATACGCCTATCCCCGTGGACCAAGTCGACTCGCGGATGTACGCGTTGGTGGACTTTGAAGCTGACCTGTCATCCACGCGCATGCGCAAGTGTGAATGCGTGATTGACGTGCTCGTCGAACATGGCTGCAAGTATTTCGTGGTGCGGTCGACGCTGTTACTGGAGAACCAGACCGCTTCGGACCTGGAGGTCGAATTCGTCCCTCCGCAACGACGCGCATCATCGTCGCGCTCCCTTAGGCCAGGGAGCGCTTCTTCGCCGGGCCACGCCATTCCCATCTGGAAGAAGGTGGTGAAGGCTTCGTCTGTTGTACCGGTGCCCGTGCATCTAGTTTCGTCTGGTGAAGGCTACGTAAACGTCCGCCCACCAGAGATGAATGGCGCTGGTTCTGGCAACGACGGTGGAGGCTACCTCCCGAAGGCGTATGCGAAAGAACGGGTGCACCTCCCGATCTTTGACCGTGGTACCTCATCAGCGAGCGGAGAGATCACGCACGCCGAGGTGGATGATTCTGGCCGCGCGCAGTGCACCGTCAAGTTCCGCCGTCTGTACAGTGACCGCCCCGTGCGTCCTTTCATGATGACAGCCTGCCTCTCCAACGCTAGCAGCGCGTTGTACCACCGCACACTATCCTTCCACCCGCCGCTGATCGTGCATAACCTCACAGCTGGCCCGCTAGACTTCTGCGTGAACACCCCCAACGACTGGACACCTGCAGTGGACGCCGTGAGTTTGACGAATGCAGGTATCAGCTCCGGCTGGGAGACTCGCGAGCAGCGACTTCGCGAGCGCGGCACGATCACCGTGGCGGACTCACTCATTTGGCATTTGTCCAGCGACGAAACACCTTTGGAGCTGAGCGTGCGCATGAAGGGGTTCGAGTGGAGTGAGCCGCTGGAGCTTGAGGACGACCTTGGAGATCTCGTGCGGATCAAGATGAAGGACCTGGTCAGCGATGCCCACCTCTTTATCACTGCGGAAATCCGTGTGAGCAAGGGTGGGTGCCATGAGCTCTTCCTGTACGTGCCCTACTGGATCGTTAACCTGACTGGTCTCAAGCTCGAGTTTGAGTACGACGAAGAGCGGACGGGTCACGAGCACCCCACCATGCTCCTGGCAGGACAGAAGCGGCTGGATCGAGACGAACTTCTGCTCAAGGAAAACCAACGAGCCAAGGCAGCTCGACGGGAACGCAATCCGCATCTGCTGCATGTCTCGGCATCTGAAGACCAGGACACCCGCAATGACAGCAGTGACGGGATTCGTACTGGCTCAAGCCGGCCACGCGGGAGGTCTCCAGATCGGCGTGACAACGACCGGAAGCGGCGGCATCCGCGGCTTCTGCCGAGCGTACCACCTGTCAAGGGGCTGCTCGACTTGATCCCGGAGTCAATTGACAACTCGCGCAGCCTCGGTCAGCTGGAGGTGCTCCAGGCGTGTCACTCAGACTATCGGATGGACCGAGGGTGTGTTCGGTTGCGTGTGAGCGAAGGAAGCCAAACGGCGGCCGTAGATGCGAGGAAGGAGAGCGGTCAGCGCAAGTGGTCGGAGTCTTTTGTGCTGGACCAAGCCGGTACCATCGGTGAGATCGAGGCGGACGACTACGATGTAAACCGCAAGTACAGCATCGGCTACTCCATCACTCCAGCCAAGGGCCAGTACTCGCGGACGAAGGTGATCATGTTGACGCCGCGCTTTATGCTCATCAACACGATGAGCAGCGCTATCGAGGTGTGCCACTCATCTGCCAAGATGGTGACGCCCTCCCCCATGGATATGGGCAGTGCCGCAGCAGGACACATGCAGAACTCGCGTGTGATTTCGCCTACCAACCCGGTTGTCCAGTTGGACGCCGGCGCGTTCGCAGACTTCCACTGGACGCTGCGCTTCGCCAAGTCGCGCACGATTCGTTGCCGCTTGGCTGAATTTGGTTGGTCTTGGAGCGGGGCGGTGCCACTCGCCGAGTCGGGCGAGTACGCCGTGCGCATGCGTCACGAATCGACCCGAGAGAGCAAATTGGTGCGCGTGACGCTCAAACTGGACGCATCATGTGTGTGTGTGTACTTCCGCGAAGAGCGCACAACAGCACCGCCCTACCGGGTCGAGAATTACTCGTTGGAGACGCTGCGCATCCACCAGCACCGAGTTCGTCGCAGCGAGATCTTGCTACCCCACCACAGTCTGGACTACGCATGGGACGAGCCAACAGAAGTGCGTACACTCGTCGTGGATATGCTGCCGTCAGCCGCAGGTGACAACAGCCGTCCGCTGCGTATCGGCACCTTCGAGCTGGACAAAATTGGACAGTATCCGGACGCGCTGGGAGGCACGCTGGGCATTGAAATTTCAACGGATGGCCCGACACGAGTGCTGCGGTTCACTGACACGCGACTGCGCGGTGATAAGATGGCGTCGACGAGCACTCCTGCGTCCAGTGATCCGAATGCATCAGCCCAAGAGATCGATCGAGGCGGGTCGCTGTTCCTTCGGCGCTTTGTTGCCGCGCCGACGCTGCATGTAACGCTGCACCTCCAGGGTATCGGCATCTCTATTGTGGACGGTGTGCCGAAGGAACTACTGTACGTGTCTGTCTCTGGAGTCTCCCTCGAAGTTCTGATGAGCGAAGAAGACCAAGAGAACAACGCAGCGTCCATCGCAGGTAGCGTGGCTGCGCTATCGCGACTGGAGCGTGAGACGCGCCCGCGGATTGTGGCGTGTCGTCTGCAGGTGGGAGACGTGCAAGTGGACAACCAACTGCAGATGACACCGTACCCAGTGCTGCTGCGCTTTTCGAACCCGAATGGACGTTCGCGCATCGTGGACGGCCAGGCCGTTCACATCCCCGTGCTGGAGCTGAGCCTTGTGAAGCACGATGAGTACGCCGGCATCAACTTCATCCGCCACTTCAGTGCCAGTGTGTTGCCAGTTCACATCCGTGTGGATGGCTCACTACTCTACCAGATGCTACCGCTTCTGGTGCACAGTAACGTGTACGGTGGTAGTAGCGGTGGCGGCAGTGCCCGGGACAAGAAGCGAGCTGTTGTACTGGTGAATGGTGGCGGCGACAGTGATGCCTCTCGCGCCGCACACAGCCACTTGCTGCTGGAGGACTTCAATTCCAGCTTGGAAGTCACGGTAAAGGTGCTGGAGGCGGCGCAGAAGGATGGCACGACGTCTGCGGGGCCGTCGTCTGCGCCCACGACGCCATCAATGCGGGTTGTCTCGCGCAGAGGCAGCAACCAAACGCAACAGCAACCGACGCAGCAGAATCAGCACACGGGACTGGCCACAGAGATCCAGCGGTACACGGTGGCTAAGCACGGCAGTCTGAGTGCTATCGCGTCCAACGAGGAGGCGAAGAAGCTGTACTTCGAAGAGTTCTACATCGACCCGATTCGCGCCACCGTCAGCTTCTCGTTCGGCGATAGCGCTGGTGCGATCGTGGACGGACACTTGGCGTCGCTGTCGCACGCGGCGGCGGCTGAGTCTTCGTCTGTGACTGTGGGTCCTCTGCGGCTCATCCTGAACGCCATTGGCACGAGTTTGACCAAGATCGCCAACGCGCCGTTCCAGCTCAAGGCGCTGGAGATCCACAACTCGTTCGTGCAGCCCGACGCGTTGGCCACTCGACTGGTCTCGCACTACCAGAGCGAGGCATTGCGCCAAGCCTACGTGATCCTGGGCAGTGTGGACGTACTGGGCAACCCCATGATCGCGTGGAAGAACATGCGCAGCGGCTTCGCGGACTTCGTGGCGGAGCCGGCGCACGGACTCACGCAGCGCAGTCCACGTGCCTTTGCGTTCGGCATGGGACGCGGCACACTTTCGCTCGTACGCGCGTCGGTCTACACCTTCCTTGATTTCAACACGCGCATCTTAACGGCCTTTTCGCTGGGACTCTCGGAGGCCTGTCTCAAGCTGGATGACTACACGGGCTACCCGGCGACGCGACACATCTTCCAAGGACTGGTGCAAGGGGTTTCGGGCGTCGTGGTGGCGCCGATTCACTCGTTCGAACTCAACGGCGCGCGTGGTGTCTTCCCTGGCTTGGTGGCCGGTGCCTTTGGCGTCGTACTGAAGCCGCTACTGGGGTTCTCGCTAGCTACGGCTACTACAGCGGCCACACTGCGTGATGCTGTGGACCCGAACACCAAGGCGCTGCTTGTGCGTGCGCGGCCGCCGCGGCACATTGATCTGCGCACCAAGCGGCTCAAGATCTACTCGTACGTGGAGTCTCTGGGCGAAGAAATTGTGAGCAAGATTCGCGGCGGTCGCTACCGCGCCGACGGCTACCTGGGGCATTTGGACCTCAACCGCCAATGCTTCCTCGTCACGCGGAGACGCATTCTACTACTGGACGTGCGCGGGACGCAGACGGCCACCAAGTACGATGTAGTATGGGAGTTGCTAGCCGAGGAGATTGTCATGGTGGACTGCAGTCGGACGCCCGAGGAACAGGTCGTGACCATCTACTACATGGAGGACGAGTTCCGTGGAGCCAGCGGAGCCGGCAACGGTGCTAACAGCGGCGCCAGCGGCAGATCCGGTGGAAACGGCACGCACACTCGTCGCCGCCGTACTCCAGGCGTGCCTCGTGGCATGTTCCTGCAAAAGCACGTGGTGGCGCTGCCTGACACCAAGGTGCTCTTCGTCCGCGCCATGCTGCAGCAGCAAGAGCGTTCGCTGCTCACCAAGATGAACAGCTATACAGCTGGAGACGCGAGTACACCGCACCGTTCCCAGCATCCAAGCCCTATGCCGTCCGTGACCAAGGCTGCCTCCATGGAACTCAGCACGTCGTGGCAGCAGACGCACCAGCGCATGCCGACCGAGTACCCTGTCTTCCGTCTACCGCCGGCCTTGCACACGGTCCGCAGCTTTGCCAATCTGAAGCAGACGCCACCGCCGCACCACGAGTAGCATGGTATGTTCCGGAGCAGCCAGTCAGCCCGGAAGATAGCTATCGCACAATGACTTCGTGGCCGGCTGCAGGATGCATGAAGAATGTGTATTTCGTTCAGAAGCTTTGGCTTTACCATTGCATTGTAGAGCTAGATGATCGTTAGCTCGTCTCGTCATGCACAATATTTGGCCATCACAGAGCGCGCTTTGTAGTCTTGAGGGACTTGGCGCTGCAGCGAAACTCTCCAGGTGCGTATGCAGCTGGTTTCCATCGTCGAAACTCGTCGAAAACCTCAGCTGCTGCTACTTTGACGTCCTTCCGTTGACGTCTTTGATCCGCTTCTGTTTTTCTTTACTCAAGGTCAGCGGCCGTGGCCTCTCCGGCGTCCTCCGTCTCGCTCACTGCGGCATCTGGTGCGCCATCCTCGTGCTTGCGCTGGGCGTTCCACATGCCCGAGTAGATGCTGTCGGGCCTAGCCACCAGCTCGTCGTGGGTGCCGCTCTCGGCCACGGCACCATGCTGCATCACGATGATCTGGTGCGCATTGCGGATCGTGGAAAGGCGGTGCGCGATCACGAGCATCGTGCGGTTGGACTTGAGCCGGTTCAGCGCGGCCTGGATCTCCTGCTCTGTGACCGTGTCCAGCGCCGACGTGGCCTCGTCCAAGATCACGAAGGGCGGGTCCTTCAGCAGCGTGCGCGCGATGGCCACACGCTGCTTCTCGCCTCCGGACAGCTTGAGGCCACGCTCGCCCACCTTGGTGTTCCACTGGTCGGGCAGCTTCATGATGAAGTCGTAAATGCGCGCGCTCTTGGCGGCCTCCACTACCTCCTCGAACGTCGCATTCAGGTTGCCGTACTTGATGTTGGTCAGGATGGTGTCGTTGAAGAGTACGGTGTCCTGTGGCACGATGCCTATAGCCTTGCGCAGCGAGTGCTGCGTCACTTTGGCGAGGTCCTGGTGGTTCACGAGCACCTTACCGGCCTTGCACTCGTAGAAGCGGAAGAGCAGGCGCGAGATGGTGGTCTTGCCCGCCCCCGTCTCGCCCACAAGCGCCGTGGTGGTGCCTCTCGGGATTGTAAAGCTTAGGTCCTTGACCCCCGAGGTGGACGGCTGCGACGGGTAGTGGAAGAAGACGTGACGGAAGCCCACCTCGATGCCATTCTCCGTGTCGTACTTGCACACGCGCAGCTCCGTGGCGTCGGGTGCGTCCACGACATCGGGCTCCACAGACAGCAGCTCGCTCAGCTTCTTCATGTCCACGACCGAGTTGATGACCATGTTGTAGATCCCACCCAGGAAGAAAAGCGGCGCGAAGAGGTTGCCCAGGTACACCGAGATGGCCACGAAGGCGCCAATGTCGATGTTGCGGCCGCTCTCCGTGTTGATCACGTGCGGCGCCGCGAGCGCCAGAGCTGCAAAGATGGTGCACTGGATGATGACAGCCTGCGTGCCGTTAAGCACACTGAGCGAGGCCTGCACCGACATGGAGTAGCGCTGGTACTTTTCGATCACCTTGGCGTACGAGTCGATCTCGTAGCGCTCGTTGCCAAAGTACTTGATGGTCTCGTAGTTGAGCAGCGCGTCTGTGGCCTTGTCGTGGTACTCGTTATCGTGGCGCATGGACGCCTCGCGGTACTTCTTTCGCCAGAGCGTGATCTTGATGGTCAGGTACGCGTACACCACGAGGCTCGAGAAGGCCACGAAGCTCAGACTCGCGAGCTCAAAGTGCACGGCAAAGATGACGACGACCACCACCGACTCGGCCAGCGTGGGGAACAGGTACAAGAACACGTACGACACGACGCTGTTGGCCGACTCGACGCCGCGGTCCATGGAGCGCAGCACGTCGCCCAACTTCTTTTGCACGTGCCAGTCGTACGACAGCGACTGCACGTGCTCGTACGTGAGCGTGGCCAGCTCAATGTAGGCTGTCTGCTTCACCTTGAGGTAGATGAGCGACTGCATCTCCTTGAACAGCTTGGACACCAGCGTGAGGCCGCAGAAGATGGCAATGTCCGTGATGGCCCCCATGGCGTTCTGCTTCACCAGTTCGTTGGTGGCCGACGCCATGAAGAGCGGCGCCGCCAGGTTGGCCAGCTTGCTGCAGATCAGCACCACATACGTACTGGCGGCACGCAGCTTGTTGGCGAAGCCGTGCGGCCAGAAGTACGGCTTGAGGATGTACACAAGCTTCACGAACGAAATGCCGCGCGGCTTGGCCGTCTCTTTGGGCTTGTCCGCCGCCACCTGCGGAAGCGCCAGGCTCTCGGGCGGCGGCGGTGAGCGCGTCGAGTCCAGCAGGTAGTTCAGGTTCACCACCTCGAGCACCGTGAAAATCAGCGGCAGCGAATTGGCTACATTGGCATCCACAAGCGCCTGTTCCTCCTCCACTTCACGCGAGAACGTGTCAAGCTTGAAGGCATCCACGGCCAGCAGCACCACGAAGGCGAGACAGAAGGCGTGCACGACCCAAGCGCCCGCGCGCACGTCCGGCCAGTGCGTGGCCACAGCAAAGAGCGCGCTCTTGGCTACAGTGACCCACACGGGCAGCCCCCAGAAGCGCCACTGCGTCGTGTCCACAGCCACGAGCCAAGTCAGGTCGCCGAAGGCGGCGCCGCCCAGACTCAGCGCGCACACGGCCAGCAGCGCCGCCAGGTCCCATACGAAGAGTAGGATGAGGCTGAACTGGAAGCACTGCATCTGGCGCTGCGCCAGCCGCTTCTTCTTTGGGCTGGCGGCGCCGCGCGCGGCGTCCTCCGCCTCGTCTTCCTCCACGTCGTCGTCGCGCCAGCGTGAGAACGCCGCGTCCTTCTTCTTCTGCTCGGCGTTGGCGCCGTAGCCCGCGCCGGTGCCGGTGCTGTCGGCGCCACCGCCGCCTTTGGCCAGCAGCGGCGAGGCCTCGGAGCCCTTGGTGGTGGGAGCCATGTTCGCTACAGCAGCTCGTCCGACGTGGCGCTCGTCCTTTGGCTTCGGGGGGACGCGGTGTTCAAGATTACCGGTATTGGACGAATTCAACCGGTACCGCCCATTTCATTTCCGCTGGAAGATTCTCTCATTCTCTCATTCTCTCATTCTCTCATTCGAAAATCCCGCCATGATACATCCGCTTCCGCCATAATACATCCGCAAAATGACATCAACCATCTGGCAAAACGTTCATATTGGACACAAGTCAAAAAAATGCAGCGTCCGATACCATCCGCGCCAATTGAACCGTTCATCTGGCGCGGATGGACTTTTTGACTTTTGGCGTGCGAGGTTAACCCTTGAAGATAGCAACTTCAAGGTGCTCTCAAAA